>JAVJIF010009959.1:0-192977 GCA_038442645.1 Agave tequilana | reverse complement strand
ACCGATTCTCTCCTATATCAAGAATCTATAGAAACAGATGAAATCCCGCAACCAGAGGAGCCCGACTCCGGTAATGAAGCCGACACCGAGCCGAAAAAAGAGGAGTGCTGTGTGGGAACTAGATCCACTTGTAACGGGCATTAATAAGCCGATGTTGATAATACCTCCGATGATGTAGGCGGATGGTATATTAATGAAGACTTAGATCTTGCGTATTTCTCTGTGTTTGCTTCTGATTCAGTGCCGTCAGACACTAGTACTGAAGTGGATGACGATCTCTGATCGGCAATGGACGCATTGACATCATTGCATGTACCAGTGAAGTTGTCCTTCGAAACGCACCAAGATGCCAGCGATGCGCAGAATCAATATTCATGGTTCCAGCGAGACGGAAAGGCCAAAGACCATTCTTTTCGGACGAATTGAATCCGAACCGATGACCGTGAAGAATCAGAAGGCGAGTAAGAATCCCCTCAATTCGGTCATTATGAGCCAAAGGCACTCAGAATGGTGAAAAACATGGGATATGATCTGACAAAACGGACCAGGGTTGAACTTCGGCAAAGGAAGGAGAACGCTACTCCGATCTTTTGTACCGAAAGGGAAAACCCTTGATTATTATCATCGGACTCACAGGGGGTTGGGCTATGTGTCAACTCCGATCCCATCAGCCTCTGACTCTGAAGAGACATTGGGCCATGATTGCTCATCGGGCACGTCCTCGTGGGAATCAGATGCTAGTGTCGGCAACATCTTTAGAGAACTTTCAGTGAATATGGTTTCAACAAGCCACCTGGAAGACGGAGATGAAGAAATGATCCAATCCGATACAGATCCTTAGATCAAACACTTAAACAATCTTTGGGATACCCGCTTCGAACAGCGCGAGCCACCCATAGAAGATAAGGTTGTTCAGATCAATCTAGGAGATGAGGCTAATCCTAAGCCCATCTTCATAAGTGACGGCCTGTCACCTTCTGAGAAAAAGCATCTAATATCTCTTGTACAAGAATATATAGACGTCTTCGCCTGGAATTACGAGGATATGCCTGGACTTGATCCTCGAGTGGCTATGCACCGCCTCAACATTAATACGGATAAAAAGCCCGTCAAACAACAACAGCGACGGTTCCGTCCAGAAATGATGGAGGCAATTCAGTCAGAAGTCAGAAAGCTTATAGACTCTGGCTTCATTAGGGAAGAACAACATCTTGATTGGGTAGCCAACATCGTCCCCGTTGCTAAAAAGAACGGGAAGATCCGAATCTGCATCGATTTTCGTGATCTAAACGAGGCCTGTCCCAAGGATGAATTCCCACTGCCAATCACAGATGTCATGATTGACAACACATGTGGATTCGAGCGAATGTCCTTCATGGATGGATTCTCAGGATACAATCAAATCAAAATGTATCCTGATGATGAAAAGCATACCTCTTTCAGGACACCACTGGGGGTATACTGTTACACCGTCATGCCCTTCGGACTGAAGAATGCAGGGGCAACATATCAAAGGGCCATGAATGTCATTTTCCACAAACATATGCGCAAAACGGTGGAATGCTATGTTGACGACATCGCAGTAAAAAGCCGCGCTAAAAGTGATCATATAACTGATCTAAAGGTTGTCTTCGACATCATGCGGGCCCATCAATTGAAGATGAACCCCACCAAGTCCTTCCTGGGGGGTGGCCAGTGGAAAATTCCTAGGATTTGTAGTGACCTCTACGGGGATTCATTTGGACCCGGAAAAGGTTCGCGCTATCCGGGAGATGCAACCTCCGAGAAACCTCAAGGAGCTCAGGAGATTGCAAGGACGATTGGCGTACATCGAAGGTTTATCTCAAATCTCTCCGAAAGATGCCAACCCTTTTCCAAATTAATGAAGAAAGGTGTTTCGTTCATCTGGGACAGCGCTTGCCAGCAAGCATTTGAGGAAATTAAACAGTACCTCACACAACCGCCAGTCCTTGCAGCTCCGGTGTCTGGAAAACCTTTCCTGATATACGTCTGAGCGATGGATCATTCTTTAGGAGCTCTACTAGCTCAGAATGATGATCAAGGACGAGAGCAAGCAATCTACTATTTGAGTAGAACGATGATCGGAGCCGAGCATCGGTACAACCCGGTCGAGAAGGAATGTTTGGCATTGGTGTTTGCTATTCAGAAAATGCGACACTATGTGGTAGGCCAGATAATAAACGTCATATCAAAAGTCAACCCTTGAGGTTACTTATGACAAAGCCTTCATCGTTAAATGGCCGATTGGCAAAATGGGTCATATTGCTATCCCAATATGAAATGCACTTTTTACCACAAAAAGCCGTGAAGGGTCAAGCGGTGGCGGATTTCCTGGCTGAGCATCCAGATCCGAGAGTAGCCAAACTTTACGAGGATCTCCCAGACGAGGTCGCTGAAGCCTTCCAGACTCAGACATCCTTCGAAGGACAAGTATGGCAACTTTTCTTTGACGTTGCATCGAGAACAAGCCCAAAAGGACATATAGTGGCAGGAGTAGGAGTAGTACTCATCTCCCCACAGAACTATGTGATCCTCGAGCTGTCTCGTTAACCGAACTTGCTCCAACATGTAGCGGAGTACAATGCCCTTTTGATTGGGATGCAACTCGCCGATGAGATTGGCGTTAAAAATTTTGAGGCATATGGTGACTCCAAGCTCATCGTCAGCCAGGTTCGTGGGGAGTACGAAGTCAGACATGAAGACCTAGTACCCTATTACAACGCAACTGTCTACATGGCCGAGAGGTTCACCAACTTTTACATCGACCATGTGCCACGCAAGCAAAATGCGCATGCAGATGCACTGGCGTCTCTCGCTGCCTCTTTTAGCTCTTCCAGCTGGAGCAGTAGAGAAAATATTTGTTCACAGTCATGACCTGTATTGCCCGAGACTTGCTCTTGAGGACTACCAGGAGTCAACAGGAGATTGTCGAGGCAAAGAAGTTCTCGAGTCGTCAGACGGTCTAGAGCCCAGAGACTGGCGATTCCCTTATATTGATTATGTCTTGTATGGCATCCTGCCTAAGGACACCAAAGAAGCGGCTGCCATTCGAAGGAAAGCCCCCAAATTCTACTATAATGCGATCACACGAACACTGTATCATCGATCGCACGACGGGATCTTGCTCCGCTGCCTTTCACAAAAAGAGGCACAGGGCGTGTTGAAAGAAGCCCATGACGGCACGTGTGGGCCCATCAACCTGGCCCAAAACTTGCATACCGACTCCAAAGGTTGGGATATTATTGGCCTAAGATGGTTGCTGATGCCATCACTTATGCCAAAAGATGTCACGCCTGCCAAGTACATGGCGATTTCATCCATCAAGCACCAGGATACCTTCACTCTACGACCACTACCTGGCCATTTAAAATGTGAGGGATGGATGTAGTTGGCCCTATCAGCCCTCCATCATCAAAAGGACATCGGTTTATTTTGGTCATAACCGATTACTTCTCCAAATGGGCTGAGGCCATCCCTTTGAAGGAGGTAAAGTCATCCGACATGATCAAATTCGTTAAACATCACGTCATTTACCATTTTGGGGTACCTCGGCGAATTGTCCATGACAATGGACCCCAGTTCATCAGTCAAGCCTTCCAGAGGTTCTGCACTAAATTCAGAATCCAGAGTGTGTCCTCAACGGCATACTACCCCGCCGCCAATGGTCTCGCAGAAGCTTTCAACAAGACCATCGGCAAACTTCTCAAGAAATTTGTCTCGAAAAGTCAACGTGACTGGGACGACAGACTAGGTGAATGCTTATGGGCTTATCGCACAACTGTGCGAGCCCCAACTAAAGCTACACCATTTTCTTTGGTATATGGGTGTGAAGCCGTGCTTTCACTGTAAATCTAAATTCCGTCTCTACGTGTCGCCTTGATAGCGGAGATGACAAATGAGGAGAAGCATCGACAGCGACTCCAAGAATTGGAAGCCTTAGATGACAAATGTCTGCAGGCCCAACAACAAATCAAGCTATACCAAACCCGGATTACCAGAGCCTTCAACAAGAAAGTCAAAGTACGAACTTTCAAGAAAGGCGATCTTGTCTTAGCCGTCAGAAGACCTATGATGATGACACATAAGACAAAAGGGAAATTCCACCCCAAATGGGAAGGACCATTTGTAGTAGAGTCAGTCTACTCAAATGGATCATATCGCCTCATAACCTCAAATGGCGATACACTCATGATGCTGATCAATGGCAGATTCTTGAAGAAGTACTATCCTTAATAGTACTCCTCCTCTGATCAAGTTAAAAGTACACCTCTGATCAAAACAAAAAGAGCTTCTTCATTAACATCCGACGCCTCCGACGGCTAAGGATAGAGGAAAATGTTGGCTTTTAAGCCCAACATAAGTCTTCGACAACTCACTATGCTGAGAGGAATAGCATGGCTAGCCCAACTCAAACGGTAGTTGGTAAAGGCACCTCAAATCCGTTGATAGCTGAGGGTTTGCTAAAAACCCTGGGTTCTAATGTTCCCATCTTCATTAAACATCCGACGCCTCCGACGGCTAAGGATAGAGGAAAATGTTGGCTTTTAAGCCAACATAAGTCTTCGACAACTCATCATGCTGAGGGGAATAGCATGGCTAGCCCAACTCAAACGGTAGTTGGTAAAGGCACCTCAAATCCGTTGATAGCTGAGGGTTTGCTAAAAACCCTGGGTTCTAATGTTCCCATCTTCATTAACGTCTGACGCCTCCGACGGCTAAGGCAGAGGAAAATGTTGGCTTTTAAGCCCAACATAAGTTTTCGACAACTCACTATGCTGAGGAGAATAGCATGGCTAGCCCAACTCAAACGGTAGTTGGTAAAGGCACTTCAAATCCGTTGATAGCTGAGGGTTTGCTAAAAATTCTAAGTGGATGTAGTTCCACTCTTTCCTCCAAAAATCCCTTACCAATTCTCATCCACAGAATGGTAGGTCTACAAAATATAATCAATGCTACGTTAACACTATACCTCTGGTAATGAAAATTTTCAATACTCCTTATTGAGTACAAACTTTGCTTGTCAACTCTACATGGAGTAGCAAACCTTCAAATTTGTCAAGTTAACATTATACCTCTGGCTCTTCAAACTTCACTTGTCAATTCTCATCAATAGAATGATAGGTCCTCAAATTGCTCGTATCGCAAACTAATTTTTTGTCAAGTTAATACCACACCTCTGACAAATTACTGTTAAGTTAATATTACACTTCTAACAGTAATCAAGTTGCTGCAAAGTTCAATGTTAAACCTCTGACAGCCATTTTTCCCTCAGACTTCCATAACGAAGCTGAAATGAATGATGCTAAGTTTAATACTACACCTCTAGCTCCAGGTCATTGCTAAGTTTAACAATACACTTATGGCCATGACTTTCCCTCGGACTTCTTTGTCAAAGTCGAGATGACCAATGCCAAGTTCAAAATTATACCTCTAGCGTTACCCTCACTGCCAAGTTAAACATCACACTTATGACAGTGACATTTTCAGTTTTCCCAAATGAAAGCTGAAATGCTTTTGAGTCAAGTTAATACCACACCTCTGACTCACATTCTTGTCAAGTTAATATCACACTTCTGACAAGATAACTTTCAACCCGTTAAGTTAATATCACACCTCTAACGGTAAAAACTTTCCTAGATCCCCGCGAATCTAGTCTAACTTGTTATTCTCGTCAACAGAACAACAAGTCTACCTAAAAACATTGCTAGGTTAACATTACACCGTTAACAGTGTTTTCATTAACTCCCCAGCTAATCTTAATCAAGTTAATCCTAAACCTCTGATAAAGGCTCATCTTCCCTGGGGGTACAAATTCCACCTGTCACTTTCCTTTATAGAGTGACAGGTCCACAAAATTATCTTATCTCTGTCAAGTTAATATCACACCTCTGACAATATTGTTGAGTTCCTGAAATAGGATCTCTCTCCACAAAATGTGACTCGTTAAGATTATCATCATAGTTTTGACAAGTCAAAGACTCTTCGCTTCTATTCGTCTGACTTAAAAAAAAAGAAAAGTTCAAGACAATAGAAGGAAACAAAAAGAAAAGTGTCACTTTTATTATATCCAGGCATATGAAAGTGATACAAAATGCTCTCTTATACAATAAGATTGAGTAATACAATAAAAGAGTACAAAGAAGTCCCTTTCTCTCTCAAAGGTTGCACTCACTCCTTGAAGCTGCTCACAACTCCAAGTACAAGATGTTTGGAAGGGCGCCAAAGTAGAATTGAACGCTGCGGCGACGATCGGAAGCTGGTTGCACCAAGATGCATGATGTAAACATCGAAGAAGCTCATCGTTAACCAGGAACAATGGTGTTTCTTGAAGTCGAAAGGCAGCAGAATCTTCTGATTCCACCTGACCATCTGAAGTGGCGGGGTATGATCCTTCGTTGATGAACATCTCCACCACCAGAAAGTCATCCAATGAGCATGGAATTCTCATCGATGTCACTTCTGGGGTAGGTGAAGGGAGAATCCAAGAACATACCCACCACTATATCCCCCGCCATACTCACTCTGACCATGCCATGCCAAGAAGCATGACCGGTGCATTGAATCCAAAGAGATCTTGGCGAGGGTTAGGGCCCATGACTTCTTCTCTTGTGGTCGACCATCGACCAAGTTCGCTGGCCGAAATATTCTCCCAGGGGCCCAGCGAATATGAAAAGGGATGATTAAGCCTACCTGCAAAAAGCAAAAGTTAGGAGATCTGAAACTTAGTATATTTCAACAAGAAAGACTGAGTGACAGACGCAGCTATTGCGGAAAGCTTCAGATGCAGGAATGACCCGCGCAGTGAGCCAAACTTCTACGGCGGCAGAAACAGACATGATCAAAGCTGTGATATACACAGAATTCAAACACAGTCTGGTTTTGCATCCGCGTCTAAGGTATGAGGCGCGAAAAGAATCAGACGCGAAAATTGCCGTCTCCCTGTTCGACGAACAGGGGTTGCAAAATTTAGGCCTGAAACTTTTGACCTAGGTTGAAATTCTTCTAAGTCGACAGCCTTAGACGCGAGCTCTGTATGTAAAGCTCGCAGTCTAGGTGCAAAAGTCCATTATAGTCGCGTCCAGAAGAATTTTGAGTCAGAGTTTTCTGCATGGCGCAACTCCCAAAAGGTGAGCGCACCAGCCAGACTTCAGAAGAAGGTCAAGAAGATGAATCTCTTTCAGAGATAGCAAAACTACAACCCATTGAGGGCTAAAAATTTCATGGCAGACCAGGAAGTCATACCCGCAGCAACCCCCATTAAAGGTTGAACTTTCTGCATCAAGGCGCGGACGTAAAATGTGCTCAAGGAGACGCTTCCCGATCTTGAAATCACTTGACAGTGATAATCTTCTGGAAAGATTAAACAGAAGTATGATAGCTCTGGGTCATCGTCATCCATGGAGGCAAGCCCCAGATACAAGTCCTTGAAGAGAAAAAGGCAAAATCGCTCAGGGCATTCGCTCTCAAAGGAAAGCAGTCTAAGTAATGAACTACTAAAAGGAGAAGCTGAGCCCTATTTATAGGCAACCCATAAAGCCTGTAATCAATGGCTCACTAATCAGAACCGTCGGCTTTAATTCCCACATGCATGTCAAAGCCCAATAACGGGCCGACGCGTGGACTATCGCTTCGGGAAGCATCGAAGACGCGAGTCTCCAACCGCCAGTGCCGGTCTGGCATTTAAGGGCATTAATGCCTAAGCCCAATGAAGGGCTGACGCGTGGACTGCCGCGTCGGGAAACATCGGATGACGCGAGTCCCCAATCGTCAACGTCGATTTGATATTTAAAGATCTAACAAATTTTTATGACAAGTTGCAAGTAACGCCTGCGAAGTTGCACCAAACGCAGGCCCGATAGCCGCGTCTAGGAACTTGCGTCCCTTTCGGCGTCCACTTCCCTTCCAGTTAAGAGAACTGCGACCGCGTCTCACGGAGCAGTTCAGAGTTGCGTTCTCTTAGCAAGGAGGGACCCATTCTGGTGGTCGCACTTGGAAATCACATAAAAGTGGATTTAGCTAGAGTCCAAAGTATTTCGAAATCCGTCCCAGTTAACTGCGGAATATCGAAAACTTTAGAGGGGTTCTGTAGGCTGTCTAAAAAATCATTAAAGACAAGTCGTCAAAAGCAGAGTCCCAAACTCCTGACGCATGGCTCATCTCAGCCAACATTGTCGCACCAAGGCGCGTGGGTCAAAACCCGCGCCTCAGCAGCACCAAGGCGCGTGGGTCGACACCCGCGTCTCAGGTCGACACCCGCGTCTCAGCAGCACCAAGGCGCGAGGGTCGAAACCCGCGTCTTAGCAGCACCAAGGCGCGAGGGTCGAAACCCGCGTCTCAGGAGCATCAAGGCGCGAGGGTCGAAACCCGCGTCTCAGCAGCACCAAGGCCCGTGGGTCGACACCCGCGTCTCAGCCAGCACTGCAGCACCAAGGCGAGTGGGTCGACACCCGCGTCTCAGTTGTAACCGTCCCGGTTATAGGGTCAATCACGGCCCACATAACGGGAAAAGTTAACCCCCATTATGGAGTGTTTTTAGGAGGCACGTACGCCCCTAAAACCTCTATAAATAGCCCCGTTGCTATGGAGAAGGGGTCGGATTTTTTAGAGAAGAACTCTGGGAGAAAAGAGCTTGACTTTAGAGCTTCCACAGAGGAGGAAAGAGAGTCCAACCCTTCAGATAACTTACTGCGTACAAGTTAATCTTTGCCTACAATCTCTTGGTCGACAGAGCTGTGTTACTCTGTCCGCCATCCGAAGAAGATCCCCAGAAGTTCTTGACGTTCACCGGTCAACGGAAAATAAGATACACTTTCCACCGCCACTTGAAGAACCCAGCACTAAATAAAGGGGAGATTCAAGACTCAACATCTTCCCTCCCTTGTAGTCGGAGCATTAGTCCGTTGTAATCTTTCAGTTGATTCAAGGAAACTTTACACCGAATTCTTCTACTCCGTACCAAACAAGAATGTGTAGTATGAATGTGTTTCTTTAATGCATTTTTCTTTGAAAACACGTCTTTTAATTTAGTTTTGTTGAACTCACATTGCTTTAAAACATTTCCCAAATTGTTGATTTTAGTTTTTAAGATAGAAATTTCATTTTCATCAATCTTGAAAAACTTAGCTTTACATGAAACCTTGTATGCATCAAAATCCCTTTGCGTTGATAAAAGAGTGGAAGACAAATCATCTTTTTCTTTGAAAAGAATAATAACTTTGTTTTGAAGAACTTCATTTTTCTTTTTCATTGTTAGACAATTTTTCTTTAAAGATTATATGAAAGTTCTATAAAAGCATTTAATAAATCATCTTGAGTTACTTCACTATCATCAAAAATAGTTCAGAATTTACTTTGGATGTGTTTGCCATAAAACACACGCTTGCAATGTCCACCTCCTCTTCGGATTCACTTTCTGAATCCCAAGTGGTTTTGAGAGCTTTCTTCATAAATGGCTTCTTTTGCTTGATTGAAGAAGATACCTTATTTTTGAAATCTGGACATTCGGTCACGATGTGTCCGGGTTTTCGACAGTTGAAGCAAATGATTTTCTTTCCTCTTTTCCTTGCCATCGTCTCCTATGGTTGTATTTTGCCTTATTGTATGTTCTTATTATATTTCTTACGAGGAGAGATAGCTCTTCATCATCTTCTTCTTCATCATCGGAGATGGCGGGAGTAGACTTGAAAACGATAATCTTCTTCTTTTGTGGCGCCATTTCTTCTTTACCTTTTTCTCAATCTCATGGGTCTTAAGGTTGCTGATAAGATCAATGAGCTCCATCACATCTTTATCGTTCAACTCCTTCAATGTGATAGTTTTGACTTCCAAGACGGTGGAAGTGTGCAAATGACCTTTTGGACCTTTTGATCATTGTTAATTTCATCACCTAGAGAAGCAAGATCATTAGTTATTTTAGTAAACTTCGTCATCATATCATCAATAGACTCGTTTTCATACATTTTAAAGCTTTCATATTGGGAACGCAAGAGATCAATTTTAGCTCTCTTGACTTATGATGTTCCCTCATGAGTGATCAATAAGTGTTGCCAAATCTCATAGGCGGATTTACAATGAATGATCCGTGTAGTGTCATCCTCATTCAATGCTAAAAATAAGGTATTTTGAGCCTTTGAATTAGCATCATATTTCTTGGAGGTAAGATCGGACCAAGTGTCCTCCTCACCGGTGGGTGCACTATAGGGTTTGGTCACCGCCTTTACAACCCGGCTTCCTCGGGTCTACAAAAATATGTTCTTCCTAACTTTTCATATGAGAAAGTTAAGGCCATCAAACTTGGGAGGGGTCCTAATACTGTCGGCCATCTTTACTAGTGGATGAATGAAGAGAATAATAGAATGATTAGCAAATTAGGATCTCTCTAAGGATGTTAAGCCAAAAACTATAGACCTTGCTCTGATACCCATTAAAATTACACCTAGAGGGGGGTGAATAGGTGTAAGGCTAATCTATTAAAAAAATTCAATGCAATATACAATGAGATGATGCAACCGATCACTTTAAACAAGACTAAAAGCCGAATTTCCTATGAAGGGCTCTGAACTTCTCCTCGTGATTCCTCTAGATAAGAATTTGAGGTGCGTAATTGCTATCTTATTGTGAAGAGTACAGTTCGACAATAATGAATGAAAAAAAACAAATAAGTAGTGACAAGAAAGCAATCGCAAACAAGAAGATTTATTTTGAGGTTCGAGCTACTGCTCTACGTCCCTGTGTTCACATCGTGAAGGATTTTTCAATCCACTATAGAACCTTCCACCAAAGGATTACAACCGTACAGAGTACATAACTCTCCAATACACTCCTCTAGCCCAGAGGTAGCATAACGATAATGGAACAATCTCTGGGTGATCAAAAAACCACACTCTCTCTTGAAAAACTCTCTTACAAAACCCTATAGAATAAAATATAAATTTGAAGCTCAAGAATTTGTACGTGAGAGTAAAATGAGGAGAAAGATTTTGCGAAAAAAAAAACTTGAAGTGTATTTTTGAAAATAAAAACACAAAACTGAAACTTGAAAACTCTTTCTCTTTAAACCCAAAACTTGATTTTTCAAATAGAATTGTTATTGTTGTGATAAACTCAACCCTAATGATCCCTTTATATAGGTTTTAGGAAGAGTAAACATAGTATAGTTTTACTTAGTTTAAAAAGAATAAATTGACTCTTAAAATTTAACAAAACACATTTTAACAAACATGTTAAAAATCAGCGTCCAGAAAATTAGCCATTCTGCCAATTTGACAGATTGTTGGTCAATTTTGAGCACAGTTTACAGGCTTAAAACGTGAGAATTCAAAAATAAGTATATAGTACGTATTTGTAAATGAAAATCACCTAGAGGGGGGGTGAATAGGTGATAATGCTAATCAAAGGGCAATTCAAAAATTAAAGCTACAACAATCACCAAGCAAGAATCACAAGATGAATGCAAGCAAGTAAGTATGATGAGCAAGTAATAAATGCAAGCAAAGTAGAGTATAATTGCAAGAATGTAAACCAATCGCAAACACAAGGATATGTTATCGAGGTTCGAGCACCCAGCTCTACTCCCCGCCTTCCCCAGAAGGATTCCGACCACTTCCACTATCACAAAGATCTCAAATACAATGGAGTACCCAACTCCTACAATCTCAAGAACAAGTGATTTCCTTGGTAGTCAAAAGACCACAAACTCTCTCTTTCAAAAATCTCTTCCCTTACAAAGGTCCTTAGAGAATAATGAGTAGAATTGAAGCTCTTTTGTGTAAGGAAAAGAAATTGAAATCAGAAAAAAAAACTTTTGAAAACCCTTCAGAAAATTGAGAGAGTTTAGCACAAAAACCAAGAACTTTGAAAGCCTTAAACTTTTGAATTTTTAGCAATAATAGTTGTTGTAACAAATCTCTCCCCAAACACCCCTATTTATAGGAGAGGGCTAGGGTTTAGGGATAAAACATATTTACTGATGTTTAGGAGGTAATTAGATCAAAATATATCCTTAAACGAATTTTTAAATACAAAAGACAAAAATAAACAGCTCTTAAAAATCTGCCCGTTACTGTTCAAACGGTCGGATCGGTCGACCGGGCCGGTCGACCGGTAGTATAAAAATTTGACCGTTAAAGTCTAGCGGTCGACCGACCCGGTCGACCGATAAAACCTGTGAGCAAAAAATAATAGTCCGGTCGACCGCCCCGGTCGACCGACAGACGTGCACACGGATACGTGCATCTGCCAGGACTTCGGTCGACTGGTCCGGTCGACCGGACCAGACTGACACAGACTCGGTCGACCGCCCCGGTCGACCGGATCAGGTCAAAAAGTCAATTTTAAAAAGAAAACAAAGAGGATTTTGATTTTAACAAAAATACTTTTGAACAGGGATTAGTATAAAACATAAATATATATCTGTAGGCAAAATCTTGTATGTAAAATATTTTTGTATAATTTATAAGAAATTATTTTGGAATGAGCATGTGCGCAAAAACGTGTGTGATAGAGCTTCAAACCTATCCACTATTCTTTAACAAACTATAAACTGAAAAACAAATTACATGAAGACTTCTTGTGCTATCTTCAAGTCTTTGAGCCATCCAATGCCTTGCTAGTGCCTTCTCTTCTATGATCCTTCCTTGATGTGCAATTTGCCTTCCTTACTTTGTGGAACTTAGAAGTTCTTGCAATAGCTAAGCGAATGGTCTCTAAACATGGTACAAACCTGAAACTTATCTTAACAAACTTGTTAGTACCAAATAGCTCATATTTGGTTTGTCATCATCAAAACACAAAACAATTGGAGAGTGTAACCTCTTGGGCCAACAATCTCCCCCTTTTTGATGATGACAAAACAAATAGGCTATTAATAAAAATATAGGGTAGGAGAAAACTCCCCCTCAAATTATGCTATACATAAAACACAAGAATATGCTCTAGAAATTAATAATTGAAATGATGCACCAATTATATAAAACACAAAAAATTTCTCTTGATACCAAAAATACCAAAAATAACTAAAACACAAGAATTTATTTAAAACACAAAAACTCATAAAAAACAAAACATAAAAATACCAAAAATAACTAAAACACAAAAACTCATAAAAAACAAAACATATAAATTCATATGGAACCAAGACCAAATGAACTTATTTTTGTCCATGTAAACTTATTCTCCCCCTTTTTGTCATACATCAAAAAGGGTTATGAAAAACATGTTTATTCAATAATACAAACATTAAGTTCTCCACAAATAAACGAAAATCTAGCAAAATCAAGAGGTTTAGTGAAAATATCGGCTAGTTGTAAATCCGTGGAAACATAATCAATATCTATATCACCTTTCTCAAAATGATCTCTGAGAAAGTGATATCTAATCTCAATGTGCTTGGTCTTACTATGTTATTTGCATTTTTGGTCATGTGTATAGTACTAGTATTATCACAAAATATTTTTATATGATCAAAGTGCAAATCAAAATCAAGGAGAGTATGTTTCATCCAAAGGACTTGTGCACAACAAGCCCCCGCGGCAACATACTCCGCCTCGGCGGTTGAGAGAGCTACGGAATTTTGTTTCCTAGAGGACCATGAAACAAGACAATTACCAAGAAATTGACATGTCCCACTAGTACTCTTTCTATCTACTCTACAACCCGCATAGTCGGCATCCGAATAACTAGTCATTGAAAAATCTATAGTTTTCGGATACCAAAGACCCATTCCAATAGTCCCCTTAATATAACGAATAATGCGTTTTACCGCAATAAGATGAGACTCTTTAGGACACGATTGAAATCTAGCACAAAGACACACACTAAACATGATATCCGGCCTACTTGCCGTCAAATATAAAAGACTTCCTATCATGCTTCTATATAATTTAATATCAACATTTTTACGTTGTTCGTCCTTATCAAGCTTGGTAGTAGTTGCCATTGGAGTGTTGCAAGCCTTTGATTCTTCAAGCCCAAACTTCTTTACTAGCTCCTTTGCGTACTTGGCTTGGTTAATGAAGGTTCCGTCTTGCAATTGCTTGATTTGGAGTCCAAGGAAGAAATTGAGCTCACCCATGGAAGACATTTCAAATTCTAGTTGCATTACTTTCTCAAAATCCTTGCATAAAAGCTCATTAGTAGATCCAAAAATTATATCATCAACATAAATTTGCACAATTAAAATATCATTATTAACATGCTTAGTAAAAAGAGTTGTGTCTACTTTGCCTTTAATAAAATCATTTGAAATGAGAAAACTAGAAAGCCTTTCATACCAAGCTCTTGGAGCTTGTTTCAATCCATACAAAGCTTTATCAAGTTTAAAAATAAAATCGGGATGAACATGATCAACAAAACCGGGAGGTTGTGAAACATAACTTCTTCATTAATAAAACCATTTAAAAATGCACTTTTTACATCCATTTGAAAAAGTTTAAAATTTTTAAAACATGCAAAAGCTAGTGTCATCCGTATGGCTTCAAGCCGTGCTACGGGTGCAAAGGTCTCCTCAAAGTCAATTCCCTCAACTTGAGTGTAACCTTGTGCCACTAACCTAGCTTTATTCCTAATGACATTTCCGGACTCATCCAACTTATTCCTAAAGATCCACTTAGTACCAATTATTGGTCTATCGTGGGGCTTAGGAACAAGGTGCCAAACTTGGTTGCGCTCAAATTGATTGAGTTCCTCTTGCATGGCAAGCAACCAATATGGGTCCGTCTCGGCTTCGAGAATGCCTTTGGGTTCAAAATGAGAAATGAAAGCAAAGTTACCACATATGTCATGGAGTTTGGAGCGCGTTGTGACTCCTTTAGATGCATCACCCAAGATGAGCTCCTTAGGATGATTTGTAGCGTATCTCCAAGCTTTAGGAAGCGGTTGAGTGCTTTCCTCCTTATCCTCTTGAACTTCACCAATAGGATCTAGCTTTTCTTCTTGAGCGGGTGAGTCCTTCAAGGATAGTCTCTCCATGTCTTCACCTAGTGGTTCAATCTCTACAACATTCTCAACAACCACATTAGATTCTTCAAATTTAACATGCATGGATTCTTCTATGGTTTGAGAAGATCTAATGAAAACTCTATATGCTTTGCTAGTAGAGGAATATCCAACAAAGATAGCCTCATAAGCCTTAGCATCAAATTTACCCAAATTATCCTTAGTATTTAAAACAAAACACTTGCATCCAAAAACTTTAAAATATGCAACATTTGGTTTTCTAGAATGATACATTTCAAAAGAAGTTTTTGAAGAATTTTTGCATAAATAAATACGATTCGATATATAGCATGCGGTGTTTACGGCCTCGGCCCATAAATATTGAGGGAGGTCATATTCACTTATCATTGTCCTAGCCATCTCTTGAAGTGTTCTATTTTTCCTTTCTACAACTCCATTTTGTTGTGGAGTTCTAGGACAAGATGTTTCATGCTTAATTCCCTTTTCATCACAATAAGTCATGAAGAGTTGGTTAATAAACTCACCACCTCTATCACTCCTTATTTTCAAAATCGGAAAACCCTTTTCTTTTTCAACTCTTTTTCGAAAAATTTTAAAATGAGAAAAAGTTTGATCTTTATTTTGTAAAAAGAAAACCCAAGTAAAACGGGAGAAATCATCAACCAAAACAAATGCAAATCTACTTCCATTTAAACTCTTAGTTTTAGTTGGTCCAAAAGATCCATATGAATTAATTCTAAAGGCCTAGTTGACATGATATCCTTGATTGGTTTAAAGGAAGACTTGGTTTGTTTCCCAAGTTGGCACGCACCACAAATGCGGTCTTTCTCAAATCCAAGCAAGGTATACCCTTCACCAATTCCTTTGAATTAATCCTAGAGATATGGTCAAAAGATGCATGTCCTAATCTTCTATGCCAAAGCCAAGAATTTTCATCAAAAGCATTTAAGCATTTAGTAGAACAATCTAAATTAAGCATGTCAATAATATAAACATTATTATCACGAAAACCGGTAAGAATACAAACATCGGATTTAACATCAAAAATCTTGCATGAGGAATCATCAAAAACAACTTTAAGTCCACGATCATAAAGTTGGCTAATGCTAAGCAAATTATGTTTTAAACCATCTACTAAAACAACATTCTCTATAATAGGAGATGAACCAATTTGAATATTACCAATACCGATGATGGTGCCTTTAGAATCATCCCCGAAGGTGACGGAGCCACCTTCCATGTACCTTGATAGGGTTGTGAAGTTGTTGATATCCCACGTCATGTGTCTCGAACAACCACTATCAAGGTACCACCGCTCCCTACGTCTTGGAGCCTTGGTGTGTACCTACATCAAACATTTTAGGACTTGATTTTGGTACCCACATTTTCTTGGGTCCATGAGGGTTAGAGCCATTAACCCAAACAAGATTATTTGAACTATGCAATTTATCATAACAAAATTTAGCTAAATGTCCATTTTTCCCACAATAAGTACATCTATACACTCTACCATATCTAAAAGCATAGTGAGTGTGTGATTTGTGAGCATGGGCATTGTGAGCATGAAAAGATTTAGCATGAGAAGTATTATTTGAAGTGTGAGCATGTGGAATTTTAGCATGAGAATCTTTAACATGAGAAGTGTGCTTTTTGGAAAACTTTTCTTCAAGCTTCTTGGTGTTAAAAGCACAATCTTTCAAAATCTTTTCAAAATCAACCATTTTGGTTTTTAAGGAAGAAATTTCTTTATTATCAACAATAGGGGTTTTACCCTTACAAGAAATCTTATAAGCGTCAAATTCATTTTGAATAGAAACAAGATTGGAAGAAAGATCATCTTTTTCTTTTGAAACCAAAGCAAGTTGATTTTTAAGAAAAGCAACTTCCTTTTGTAATTTAAAGCATTCAAGTTTCTTATTATCATAAGTTTCAGAAAGTTCTACAAAGGCATGAACTAGAACTTCCTTACTTAGTTCATCATCTTCATCATCAAGGGATTGAGGGGTTACCTTAGGTGTGTTTGCCATGAAACACATATTAGCTTGATCCACCTCCTCTTCGGACTCGCTTTCCGAATCCCATGTTGCTTTGTAGGCTTTCTTCTCCTCCGGTTTCTTTGGCTTAAAGGAGGAAGTCATCTTCTTCTTGAACTCCGGACAATCCGCCATGATATGTCCGGGTTTGCGGCAATTATAGCAAATGATCTTCCGCTCCTCTTTGCCTTCGAATCTTCTCCGGAAGTTGAACTTGTTCTTTCGGTACAACCTCTTGACATTCCGCACAAGTAGAGTTAGCTCCTCATCTTCTTCTTCGTCTTCATCATCTTCATCATTGGTGGATGAAGTCTTGAAGGCTATAGATTTCTTCTTTGAAGTAGTGGCCTCTTCTCTTGCCTTCTTCTCCATCTCATGGGTCTTTAGGTTCCCAATGAGACTAATGATGTCCATCTCGTCCTTGTCGTTCAACTCCTTTAAGGTGGTGGCCTTGATCTCCCATGAAGAAGGAAGAGCCCGTATCACTTTGCGCACCTTTTGATCGTTGGAGATGACGTCACCTAATGAAGAAAGACCATTTGTAATTTTAGTGAAACGAGTAATCATACAATCAATGGATTCATCATCAAGCATTTTAAAAGATTCATATTGAGACCTCAAGAGATCTATCTTAGCTCTCTTGACTTGTGAAGTCCCTTCATGTGTGACCAATAAGTGTTGCCAAATCTCATAGGCGGATTGGCAATGAATTACTCGTGTAAGGTCATCCTCATTCAAGGCGGTTAATAGGGAGTTTTGGGCTTTTGAGTTAGCCTCATATTCTCTAAAATTGAAGTCGGTCCATGTACTTTCATCACTATCGGGTGCTATGTAGGGTTTGGTCAAGGATTTAGCTACCAAGCTACCTAGTGATTGCAAAAATATAGTCATCCTAACCTTCCAAATGGGAAAATTTAGGCCATCAAATTTAGGTGGGGTTTTAATGTTGTCGGCCATATTTACTAGTGTATGAATGGATGAATGAAAATGTTGATTAGCAATATTTTAAGGATCTCTCTATGGATGTTAAGCCAAACCTAGAGTCCAAGCTCTGATACCAATTGAAAATCACCTAGAGGGGGGGGTGAATAGGTGATAATGCTAATCAAAGAGCAATTCAAAAATTAAAGCTACAACAATCACCAAGCAAGAATCACAAGATGAATGCAAGCAAGTAAGTATGATGAGCAAGTAATAAATGCAAGCAAAGTAGAGTATAATTGCAAGAATGTAAACCAATCGCAAACACAAGGATATGTTATCGAGGTTCGAGCACCCAGCTCTACTCCCCGCCTTCCCCAGAAGGATTCCGACCACTTCCACTATCACAAAGATCTCAAATACAATGGAGTACCCAACTCCTACAATCTCAAGAACAAGTGATTTCCTTGGTAGTCAAAAGACCACAAACTCTCTCTTTCAAAAATCTCTTCCCTTACAAAGGTCCTTAGAGAATAATGAGTAGAATTGAAGCTCTTTTGTGTAAGGAAAAGAAATTGAAATCAGAAAAAAAACTTTTGAAAACCCTTCAGAAAATTGAGAGAGTTTAGCACAAAAACCAAGAACTTTGAAAGCCTTAAACTTTTGAATTTTTAGCAATAATAGTTGTTGTAACAA
Source organism: Agave tequilana (assembly GCA_038442645.1). Lineage (NCBI taxonomy): Eukaryota > Viridiplantae > Streptophyta > Magnoliopsida > Asparagales > Asparagaceae > Agave > Agave tequilana. Next base: position 174,351 of record JAVJIF010009959.1, on the reverse strand, counting down.
ATCTCTCCCCAAACACCCCTATTTATAGGAGAGGGCTAGGGTTTAGGGATAAAACATATTTACTGATGTTTAGGAGGTAATTAGATCAAAATATATCCTTAAACGAATTTTTAAATACAAAAGACAAAAATAAACAGCTCTTAAAAATCTGCCCGTTACTGTTCAAACGGTCGGATCGGTCGACCGGGCCGGTCGACCGGTAGTATAAAAATTTGACCGTTAAAGTCTAGCGGTCGACCGACCCGGTCGACCGATAAAACCTGTGAGCAAAAAATAATAGTCCGGTCGACCGCCCCGGTCGACCGACAGACGTGCACACGGATACGTGCATCTGCCAGGACTTCGGTCGACTGGTCCGGTCGACCGGACCAGACTGACACAGACTCGGTCGACCGCCCCGGTCGACCGGATCAGGTCAAAAAGTCAATTTTAAAAAGAAAACAAAGAGGATTTTGATTTTAACAAAAATACTTTTGAACAGGGATTAGTATAAAACATAAATATATATCTGTAGGCAAAATCTTGTATGTAAAATATTTTTGTATAATTTATAAGAAATTATTTTGGAATGAGCATGTGCGCAAAAACGTGTGTGATAGAGCTTCAAACCTATCCACTATTCTTTAACAAACTATAAACTGAAAAACAAATTACATGAAGACTTCTTGTGCTATCTTCAAGTCTTTGAGCCATCCAATGCCTTGCTAGTGCCTTCTCTTCTATGATCCTTCCTTGATGTGCAATTTGCCTTCCTTACTTTGTGGAACTTAGAAGTTCTTGCAATAGCTAAGCGAATGGTCTCTAAACATGGTACAAACCTGAAACTTATCTTAACAAACTTGTTAGTACCAAATAGCTCATATTTGGTTTGTCATCATCAAAACACAAAACAATTGGAGAGTGTAACCTCTTGGGCCAACAATCTCCCCCTTTTTGATGATGACAAAACAAATAGGCTATTAATAAAAATATAGGGTAGGAGAAAACTCCCCCTCAAATTATGCTATACATAAAACACAAGAATATGCTCTAGAAATTAATAATTGAAATGATGCACCAATTATATAAAACACAAAAAATTTCTCTTGATACCAAAAATACCAAAAATAACTAAAACACAAGAATTTATTTAAAACACAAAAACTCATAAAAAACAAAACATAAAAATACAAAAATAACTAAAACACAAAAACTCATAAAAAACAAAACATATAAATTCATATGGAACCAAGACCAAATGAACTTATTTTTGTCCATGTAAACTTATTCTCCCCCTTTTTGTCATACATCAAAAAGGGTTATGAAAAACATGTTTATTCAATAATACAAACATTAAGTTCTCCACAAATAAACGAAAATCTAGCAAAATCAAGAGGTTTAGTGAAAATATCGGCTAGTTGTAAATCCGTGGAAACATAATCAATATCTATATCACCTTTCTCAAAATGATCTCTGAGAAAGTGATATCTAATCTCAATGTGCTTGGTCTTACTATGTTATTTGCATTTTTGGTCATGTGTATAGTACTAGTATTATCACAAAATATTTTTATATGATCAAAGTGCAAATCAAAATCAAGGAGAGTATGTTTCATCCAAAGGACTTGTGCACAACAAGCCCCCGCGGCAACATACTCCGCCTCGGCGGTTGAGAGAGCTACGGAATTTTGTTTCCTAGAGGACCATGAAACAAGACAATTACCAAGAAATTGACATGTCCCACTAGTACTCTTTCTATCTACTCTACAACCCGCATAGTCGGCATCCGAATAACTAGTCATTGAAAAATCTATAGTTTTCGGATACCAAAGACCCATTCCAATAGTCCCCTTAATATAACGAATAATGCGTTTTACCGCAATAAGATGAGACTCTTTAGGACACGATTGAAATCTAGCACAAAGACACACACTAAACATGATATCCGGCCTACTTGCCGTCAAATATAAAAGACTTCCTATCATGCTTCTATATAATTTAATATCAACATTTTTACGTTGTTCGTCCTTATCAAGCTTGGTAGTAGTTGCCATTGGAGTGTTGCAAGCCTTTGATTCTTCAAGCCCAAACTTCTTTACTAGCTCCTTTGCGTACTTGGCTTGGTTAATGAAGGTTCCGTCTTGCAATTGCTTGATTTGGAGTCCAAGGAAGAAATTGAGCTCACCCATGGAAGACATTTCAAATTCTAGTTGCATTACTTTCTCAAAATCCTTGCATAAAAGCTCATTAGTAGATCCAAAAATTATATCATCAACATAAATTTGCACAATTAAAATATCATTATTAACATGCTTAGTAAAAAGAGTTGTGTCTACTTTGCCTTTAATAAAATCATTTGAAATGAGAAAACTAGAAAGCCTTTCATACCAAGCTCTTGGAGCTTGTTTCAATCCATACAAAGCTTTATCAAGTTTAAAAATAAAATCGGGATGAACATGATCAACAAAACCGGGAGGTTGTGAAACATAAACTTCTTCATTAATAAAACCATTTAAAAATGCACTTTTTACATCCATTTGAAAAAGTTTAAAATTTTTAAAACATGCAAAAGCTAGTGTCATCCGTATGGCTTCAAGCCGTGCTACGGGTGCAAAGGTCTCCTCAAAGTCAATTCCCTCAACTTGAGTGTAACCTTGTGCCACTAACCTAACTTTATTCCTAATGACATTTCCGGACTCATCCAACTTATTCCTAAAGATCCACTTAGTACCAATTATTGGTCTATCGTGGGGCTTAGGAACAAGGTGCCAAACTTGGTTGCGCTCAAATTGATTGAGTTCCTCTTGCATGGCAAGCAACCAATATGGGTCCGTCTCGGCTTCGAGAATGCCTTTGGGTTCAAAATGAGAAATGAAAGCAAAGTTACCACATATGTCATGGAGTTTGGAGCGCGTTGTGACTCCTTTAGATGCATCACCCAAGATGAGCTCCTTAGGATGATTTGTAGCGTATCTCCAAGCTTTAGGAAGCGGTTGAGTGCTTTCCTCCTTATCCTCTTGAACTTCACCAATAGGATCTAGCTTTTCTTCTTGAGCGGGTGAGTCCTTCAAGGATAGTCTCTCCATGTCTTCACCTAGTGGTTCAATCTCTACAACATTCTCAACAACCACATTAGATTCTTCAAATTTAACATGCATGGATTCTTCTATGGTTTGAGAAGATCTAATGAAAACTCTATATGCTTTGCTAGTAGAGGAATATCCAACAAAGATAGCCTCATAAGCCTTAGCATCAAATTTACCCAAATTATCCTTAGTATTTAAAACAAAACACTTGCATCCAAAAACTTTAAAATATGCAACATTTGGTTTTCTAGAATGATACATTTCAAAAGAAGTTTTTGAAGAATTTTTGCATAAATAAATACGATTCGATATATAGCATGCGGTGTTTACGGCCTCGGCCCATAAATATTGAGGGAGGTCATATTCACTTATCATTGTCCTAGCCATCTCTTGAAGTGTTCTATTTTTCCTTTCTACAACTCCATTTTGTTGTGGAGTTCTAGGACAAGATGTTTCATGCTTAATTCCCTTTTCATCACAATAAGTCATGAAGAGTTGGTTAATAAACTCACCACCTCTATCACTCCTTATTTTCAAAATCGGAAAACCCTTTTCTTTTTCAACTCTTTTTCGAAAAATTTTAAAATGAGAAAAAGTTTGATCTTTATTTTGTAAAAAGAAAACCCAAGTAAAACGGGAGAAATCATCAACCAAAACAAATGCAAATCTACTTCCATTTAAACTCTTAGTTTTAGTTGGTCCAAAAAGATCCATATGAATTAATTCTAAAGGCCTAGTTGACATGATATCCTTGATTGGTTTAAAGGAAGACTTGGTTTGTTTCCCAAGTTGGCACGCACCACAAATGCGGTCTTTCTCAAAATCCAAGCAAGGTATACCCTTCACCAATTCCTTTGAATTAATCCTAGAGATATGGTCAAAAGATGCATGTCCTAATCTTCTATGCCAAAGCCAAGAATTTTCATCAAAAGCATTTAAGCATTTAGTAGAACAATCTAAATTAAGCATGTCAATAATATAAACATTATTATCACGAAAACCGGTAAGAATACAAACATCGGATTTAACATCAAAAATCTTGCATGAGGAATCATCAAAAACAACTTTAAGTCCACGATCATAAAGTTGGCTAATGCTAAGCAAATTATGTTTTAAACCATCTACTAAAACAACATTCTCTATAATAGGAGATGAACCAATTTGAATATTACCAATACCGATGATGGTGCCTTTAGAATCATCCCCGAAGGTGACGGAGCCACCTTCCATGTACCTTGATAGGGTTGTGAAGTTGTTGATATCCCACGTCATGTGTCTCGAACAACCACTATCAAGGTACCACCGCTCCCTACGTCTTGGAGCCTTGGTGTGTACCTACATCAAACATTTTAGGACTTGATTTTGGTACCCACATTTTCTTGGGTCCATGAGGGTTAGAGCCATTAACCCAAACAAGATTATTTGAACTATGCAATTTATCATAACAAAATTTAGCTAAATGTCCATTTTTCCCACAATAAGTACATCTATACACTCTACCATATCTAAAAGCATAGTGAGTGTGTGATTTGTGAGCATGGGCATTGTGAGCATGAAAAGATTTAGCATGAGAAGTATTATTTGAAGTGTGAGCATGTGGAATTTTAGCATGAGAATCTTTAACATGAGAAGTGTGCTTTTTGGAAAACTTTTCTTCAAGCTTCTTGGTGTTAAAAGCACAATCTTTCAAAATCTTTTCAAAATCAACCATTTTGGTTTTTAAGGAAGAAATTTCTTTATTATCAACAATAGGGGTTTTACCCTTACAAGAAATCTTATAAGCGTCAAATTCATTTTGAATAGAAACAAGATTGGAAGAAAGATCATCTTTTTCTTTTGAAACCAAAGCAAGTTGATTTTTAAGAAAAGCAACTTCCTTTTGTAATTTAAAGCATTCAAGTTTCTTATTATCATAAGTTTCAGAAAGTTCTACAAAGGCATGAACTAGAACTTCCTTACTTAGTTCATCATCTTCATCATCAAGGGATTGAGGGGTTACCTTAGGTGTGTTTGCCATGAAACACATATTAGCTTGATCCACCTCCTCTTCGGACTCGCTTTCCGAATCCCATGTTGCTTTGTAGGCTTTCTTCTCCTCCGGTTTCTTTGGCTTAAAGGAGGAAGTCATCTTCTTCTTGAACTCCGGACAATCCGCCATGATATGTCCGGGTTTGCGGCAATTATAGCAAATGATCTTCCGCTCCTCTTTGCCTTCGAATCTTCTCCGGAAGTTGAACTTGTTCTTTCGGTACAACCTCTTGACATTCCGCACAAGTAGAGTTAGCTCCTCATCTTCTTCTTCGTCTTCATCATCTTCATCATTGGTGGATGAAGTCTTGAAGGCTATAGATTTCTTCTTTGAAGTAGTGGCCTCTTCTCTTGCCTTCTTCTCCATCTCATGGGTCTTTAGGTTCCCAATGAGACTAATGATGTCCATCTCGTCCTTGTCGTTCAACTCCTTTAAGGTGGTGGCCTTGATCTCCCATGAAGAAGGAAGAGCCCGTATCACTTTGCGCACCTTTTGATCGTTGGAGATGACGTCACCTAATGAAGAAAGACCATTTGTAATTTTAGTGAAACGAGTAATCATACAATCAATGGATTCATCATCAAGCATTTTAAAAGATTCATATTGAGACCTCAAGAGATCTATCTTAGCTCTCTTGACTTGTGAAGTCCCTTCATGTGTGACCAATAAGTGTTGCCAAATCTCATAGGCGGATTGGCAATGAATTACTCGTGTAAGGTCATCCTCATTCAAGGCGGTTAATAGGGAGTTTTGGGCTTTTGAGTTAGCCTCATATTCTCTAAAATTGAAGTCGGTCCATGTACTTTCATCACTATCGGGTGCTATGTAGGGTTTGGTCAAGGATTTAGCTACCAAGCTACCTAGTGATTGCAAAAATATAGTCATCCTAACCTTCCAAATGGGAAAATTTAGGCCATCAAATTTAGGTGGGGTTTTAATGTTGTCGGCCATATTTACTAGTGTATGAATGGATGAATGAAAATGTTGATTAGCAATATTTTAAGGATCTCTCTATGGATGTTAAGCCAAACCTAGAGTCCAAGCTCTGATACCAATTGAAAATCACCTAGAGGGGGGGGTGAATAGGTGATAATGCTAATCAAAGAGCAATTCAAAAATTAAAGCTACAACAATCACCAAGCAAGAATCACAAGATGAATGCAAGCAAGTAAGTATGATGAGCAAGTAATAAATGCAAGCAAAGTAGAGTATAATTGCAAGAATGTAAACCAATCGCAAACACAAGGATATGTTATCGAGGTTCGAGCACCCAGCTCTACTCCCCGCCTTCCCCAGAAGGATTCCGACCACTTCCACTATCACAAAGATCTCAAATACAATGGAGTACCCAACTCCTACAATCTCAAGAACAAGTGATTTCCTTGGTAGTCAAAAGACCACAAACTCTCTCTTTCAAAAATCTCTTCCCTTACAAAGGTCCTTAGAGAATAATGAGTAGAATTGAAGCTCTTTTGTGTAAGGAAAAGAAATTGAAATCAGAAAAAAAACTTTTGAAAACCCTTCAGAAAATTGAGAGAGTTTAGCACAAAAACCAAGAACTTTGAAAGCCTTAAACTTTTGAATTTTTAGCAATAATAGTTGTTGTAACAAATCTCTCCCCAAACACCCCTATTTATAGGAGAGGGCTAGGGTTTAGGGATAAAACATATTTACTGATGTTTAGGAGGTAATTAGATCAAAATATATCCTTAAACGAATTTTTAAATACAAAAGACAAAAATAAACAGCTCTTAAAAATCTGCCCGTTACTGTTCAAACGGTCGGATCGGTCGACCGGGCCGGTCGACCGGTAGTATAAAAATTTGACCGTTAAAGTCTAGCGGTCGACCGACCCGGTCGACCGATAAAACCTGTGAGCAAAAAATAATAGTCCGGTCGACCGCCCCAGTCGACCGACAGACGTGCACACGGATACGTGCATCTGCCAGGACTTCGGTCGACTGGTCCGGTCGACCGGACCAGACTGACACAGACTCGGTCGACCGCCCCGGTCGACCGGATCAGGTCAAAAAGTCAATTTTAAAAAGAAAACAAAGAGGATTTTGATTTTAACAAAAATACTTTTGAACAGGGATTAGTATAAAACATAAATATATATCTGTAGGCAAAATCTTGTATGCAAAATATTTTTGTATAATTTATAAGAAATTATTTTGGAATGAGCATGTGCGCAAAAACGTGTGTGATAGAGCTTCAAACCTATCCACTATTCTTTAACAAACTATAAACTGAAAAACAAATTACATGAAGACTTCTTGTGCTATCTTCAAGTCTTTGAGCCATCCAATGCCTTGCTAGTGCCTTCTCTTCTATGATCCTTCCTTGATGTGCAATTTGCCTTCCTTGCTTTGTGGAACTTAGAAGTTCTTGCAATAGCTAAGCGAATGGTCTCTAAACATGGTACAAACCTGAAACTTATCTTAACAAACTTGTTAGTACCAAATAGCTCATATTTGGTTTGTCATCATCAAAACACAAAACAATTGGAGAGTGTAACCTCTTGGGCCAACAGTAAAGATTTAAGTCTTCTTTTTAATGCAACTTAAATCAACTCAATATCATTTCGGAATAGAAAGTTATCAATATAATACTAAAAGGTGTCAAATCAAAAGCTGTAAACTGTTTTCAAAACAATAACAGACTTCAACCCAATATTTAACATCTTTAACATTTGAATCTGAAACTGATTATTGAATAAGAAATGTAGCTCCGAATGTTATATTTGAAATGCAATTTAAATCATGTTATTTGAATATAATAATAAAAAGTTATGATAAGAAATATAAAAGGGTATCGAGCAGATTAGCAAAACTAAAACTGGTTAAAATCCAAAATCCGATATATGTGTACTTGAAATCCAAAACCGGTTAAATCGAAAACCAAACATATTAAACTTGTGTGTGTGTGTGTGAACTGAGCTTCAAAAATATATTCTACCCTTTAAAAAACTAAATTAAACACAAACCAAAGTCTTCTTGTAGAACTCCTTCTCCAAGTCGACTCGATCCAAACACGATCCAACGAGCTTGACTCCAACCGAGTGCTAAATGCGATCTTGAAGCGCGAGCTCTTGAATCTACATGTGTTAGCTCTAAAACTCATTTATTGAAGCTAGACACCTACTAATATCTTAATTAATAACTAAAACTATATGAACACAAAATCATTAGTAAACTATAATTACATGAGTTAATCATCATCAAAACTAGAGTGACGGGCCTTTGAGCCAACAGAGACTAAGTCTATAAATGAATAATTCGATCCTCTTATAACTTATAAATTGCATAATTCTTGTAAAAACACTTCAAAGATTTTCTCTTCTTTTCAAAATATATTTTTGAAAATACTAAAAATTTATTACTTTTCTTTATGGATTTTGTTAGTGTAATCTACTAAAAACCCTCAGGAGACTACAACTCCTCCTCTAGGGGTAACCTAGAGGTTTAAAGACTTGTTGTACATGCTAAGTGCAATCGTGTGACCTGCGATAGTGGTCCAATAAAAATCTTTGGTCAGTTTTGTTTTGCTCGAGGACGAGCAAAAGATATGTGTGGGAGTGTGTTTGGACACATATATTGCATAATTACTATGACATTCCTATATTCATTCTATAATAATTCCTAAAAACTCATATGTCCTAATGCTCTAATTCATGCAGAATATGACAAAGAAAAGATATGCATGAATCCTATCCAATAAATCTAAATGATCAAATCAAATGGGGATCAACTCAAATTCAGAAGATCTAGAGGCTATCTTATCTTAAGATTGTTTTATCAGATACGATAATACTATATAAATTTAAATAAAATAAATTTTTGAATACTCTATCAGCTTCGCTGAGGATAAATGGATAGAGAGAAGATCAACGGATGAGATGAAGCAATTTAGATTCGGATTCAGACTAAATATACTTTAGCATTTTAATCATAACTTTCGCTACCGAAACTCAAATCTAATGATTCAAGATGGTCCCGAAAGAAAACTTAAAGGGTTACAATTCGTATGTTGATCATTATTTTTAATTCTATCATTTTATAAGTTATATTCAGTAATCAACTCGCCAATAAGCTGTAGATCAGAATTGAATTTTCACAAAAAATTCTGGATAAATCATGTCAAGTTTGGAGATAAGTAGAGTTAAATTCAGATATAGTCAGCTCCTCCTATCTCCATATGCTCTCCCTTATCCCTATTTTCCTATAAATACCTGTATTTATTAAGAGAGAGATACAAGAGAGAGCTAAAAAGCCAGAAAAAGGAGAGTCTTGAGCGTCATAATGCGAGATTGGAGAAGGTGGAGGGTTTTGTAATAAAAAATTATTGCATAAAATTCAGGATTCTCCTACAAGATTGTGCACTGTCTTCAGCCTAAGTCTCCTTTAATTTTTTCTTTATTTTTATGTAATGCTTTTCTTTTTTCTTTCATGTTTGATTTTATGATTTCATCCCTAATCTTATGTATATTTTTTTCTCTTTTCTTTTATTAGTTCTTTTTGTTTTTAGCATCATTTGGAGAAGAAAAACATCAAAGCGACTATAAGGAACAAATTTACTGGTTTCCATCTTCCTCTTTCCTTCATCTCAAACTCTTAGGTTATTTCTTCATCATCTTCTTTAATTAATCTTCGCACAAGGTTAGTACTATTTTAATTTTTGTTTTCTCATAATTTCTTTGCTTTTCTTATTTTCTTTTATGCTAAGACATTTTTAGTTTTTAAAACCATCATTACACCTTCCTTCAAAGGATTTCTCAACTAGAGTAAGATAAAATTAGATTTTTAAAAAACTAGATTTTCAGAAACAAGTCTCTGTGGATTCGATCTTATACTTACCACTACACACTTTACTAAAAAGATTCTAGTAAGTTTAGGTTTCATAGCTTGTACGTGATTTAACAATGATGAATTTCTTCATGAACTTCGAACCGCGAACATCAAACGGGTCAGGTTTGCAAACTAATAACCCATTTAAAAAACACAGTTTTTCAAAACTAATCGACTAATATCATAACACAGTCGACTAATATCTATGTTAGTTGACTAAATTTCTAAGCTAGTCGACTGATGTGGAGACCCAAAAAACATCAAGTTTCTATTAAATATTATTAGTCGACTATACTGTAATTAGTCGACTATATAGGGTTATAAGTCGACTAATAATGCTATAAGTAGACTAAGAACACAAAAATGAGATGCATATTACATTCAATAAAGTTAAATATCAGAAATTTTACAAATACCCAAATCTTTTCAAAATCTCATAAAAATTTCCTCTTTAATAGGCTTTGTGAAAATATCTGCTATTTGATTATCTGTAGATATAAAACTTAAAAAATATATCACCCTTAATAGCATGATCACGTAAAAAATGATGTCAGATATCAATATGTTTTGTACGTGAATACTGAAATGAATTTTAGATAAGTTGATTTTATAGGTGGGGTTGTGCTTGATATACTGTAGTCAAGTAAGGTTTGTTTCATCCATAAAATTTGTACACATGCAATACTGGCAGCAATATATTCTGCTTCGGTTGTAAACAATGACACAGAGTTTTGCTTTTTACTGAACCATGATCTAGTGAATGTCCCAAAAAGTTACAAGTACCACTAGTACTTTTTCGGTCAGATTTACATCCAGCAAAATCAACATCACTATATAACATTAAATCAAATGTGCTTGATTTTTAGGTAAAATAAATCATAATTGACAATGTTATGAATATATCTAAGAATCATTTTAACTGCTTTAAGATGTGACTCTTTAAGATTAGATTGATATGTAGCACATAAACAAACAATGAATATAATATCAGGTCAACTAGCAGTAATATATAAGAGTGAGCCAATCATACCCTGATATACCTTTTGATCAACACTCTTATCATTCTCATCTTTGTCCAAAAATGTAGTAGTACTCATTGGAGTTTTCTTATTTCCGAAATTTTTCATATCGAATCTTCTGAGAAGTTCCTTTGCATACTTACATTGGTTGATGAAGATATCATCTTTCATTTGCTTGATTTGCAGACCGATAAAATAATTTGGTTCACCCATGTGACTCATTTTGAATTCACTCTACATAGTCTTAGAAAATTCTTGACAAAGATTATCATTAGTTGAAGCAAATAAGATATCACCAACATAGATCTGGATAATTGAAATATCTTAATTTTCATATTTAATAAAGAGAGTTGTATCTGCTTAACCAATTTCAAAATCAGAGTTCAAAAAAAAACCTTTGACATACCAAGCACGGGGTGCTTGTTTAAGACCATATAGAGCCTTTTTAAGTTTGAAAATATGATTTGAAAACTTTTCATGCTCAAAACCCGAAGGTTGTTCAATATAAACTATTTCTTTATAAATTCATTTAAAAATGCACTTTTTACATCCATTTGGTAAATTTTGAAATTCATAGAACATGCATAAGTAAAATATGAATAGATTCAAGTCTAATTACAGGTGCATAAGTTTCATCAAAATCAGTACCTTCTTCATGATTATAGCCTTGTGCAACTAACCTTTCTTTATTCTTTACAATTTGACTTGATTCGTCGAGTTTGTTCTTAAAGACCCATTTAGTGCCGATAACTGAATGATCATTTGGTCATTGTACAAGATCCCATAAATCATTTCTAATAAACTGGTTCAATTCTTCTTGCACTGAAATGATTCAAAATTTACCAACACATGCTTCTTTCATATTTTGAGGTTCAATCAAAGATATAAAAGCAACATTTGAATACCTTGAGAGATATCTCCAATCATCAAATCATGAGAATGATTTCTTACTTCAACAAATTATTTAGGTATAGCAGAAGAACTTTCATTCTTGTTAGAAATATCAGTATTAGTATGAGATGTAATAATGTTATCAATAAGAGTAATATCTACTATATCATCATCATTTGAATTAACAATAGAAGGTTTAGATATTGATTCATCAAACTTAAAATGCAAAGATTCTTCAATAGTAGATATTTTCTTATTAAATATTCTATATGCTTTACTATGATTAGAGTAACCAACAAAAATATCTTCATTGGATCTAGCATCAAATTTATCCAAAGCATCTCTAGTATTTAAAAAAAAACACTTACATCCTAAAATCTTAAAATAAATTTTTTTGGAATTCCATTAAAGAATAGTTCATAATATGTTTTATTCAAAATAGGTTGAATAATAACTCTATTTAAAATATAGCAAGCAGTAGCAACAGACTCAGCCCAAAAGTACTTTGACAAGTTACTGTCAACAAGTATAGTTCTAGCATATTCTTGCAGAGTCTTATTCTTCCTTTCAACAACACCGTTTTGAGGAGATGCTCTAAGAAAATAAAGTTATGTATAATATGAAATTTGTCACAGAAATTTACAAAAGGTTCATTTTCAAATTCTCTTTCATGATCAGTTCTGATTGAGATTATGGTTAGAGACTTTTAATTTTGAATTCTTACACAAAAACTTGCAAATTTATTAAAAGCATCATTTTTATTTTTTAGAAAGATAAACCAAGTAAATCTAGAATAATTATCAAGAATAACAAAAACATATCTACTTTTATTTAAAGATGGAATACGAGTAAGACCAAATACATCTAAATGCAATAATTATAAAGGTCTATGTGTAGATACTAAATCTTTAGATTAAAAGATGATTTAACTTGTTTTCCTAATTGACAAGCATCACAAAAATAATCTATTTTAAAATATATTTTTGGAAGACCTTTAACTAAATAAAAATTTGAAAATTTTGAAATTATTTTCATATTTAAATAACCAAATCTTTTATGCCAAAGAGAATAATCATTATTAGTGACAATTAAACATACATCATTTGAAGATAGATAAGTCATTAATAACTCATAAATATTATTATAACGAGTTCCTTTAAATAGTATATCCTTCATGTTAGAATTATATATAAGACAAGCATCTTTTTCAAAGATTATTTTATAACCCTTATCATATAATTGACTTATACTTAAAAGGTTGTGTTTTAAACCCTTTACCAAGAGTACATTTTCAATAAGAGGTTTTAATATATTACCAATCATGCCGATACCAATAACCTTTCCTTTGTTATTGTCTCCGAATGTTACTGTTTCTCCTTTCTTGTTTTGAACGGAAGAAAGTAGTTGAATGTGACTAGTCATGTGTTTGAAACAACTGCTATTAAGTATCCATTTATCTTTATGAGGTACCTAAAAAATAAACGTTTTGTATGGTACCCACAATAATAGCGTCGAAAAAGGATTAGTCTTTGGGAACCCAAATCCAATTAGAATTTGATTTTCATTTATTAGTATAAATATAATTGCTTGAATTGTAAATATGATTCACATATGATGTAAGATAGGCATCTTTATCAAAGGAATTTAAATTCTTAGGAGTTCAGATATATTTATACTTTGTTCTTTTTAAAGAAGTATTATAATTCTTCTTAACAAAAGAAGTATGAGTAAAATAATTATTCTTTTTATTGACATTTGTAATCTTATCGAATTTTTTCAAGAAAATTTAAGACAAAAAGGATTATTTTGAATCTTTTGGAAAGATAAAAAAATTATTTAAATTTTCTTTTCCTTTATTAAATTTTTAACATTTTTCATGATTTCTTCATATTTACTCTTAAAACAGGAAATATCTTTATCCAAAATAGAAATCTGAGAATTCAAAGATATAGTTTTCTTTTTGAACAAAATATTTTCTTTTATCACATTCTCATTTTTTTAAGATGAAATAAATTTATCCAAGTCAGACATTTGAGAATTTAAAAAAGATGTTTGTGAAATAAGAAACAAATAATCTTTATTAACTTTTTCATTTTTTTGTCAAAAATTTATTTTTAAATTTTTTGTTTTCGAAATCAAAATATAATTCATTAAGAGCATCTAACAATTCATCATAATTTGAAAACTATTGTACCTCTTCTTTTTGCAACATGAAACAAATGTTGGCTATTTTGGTGGCTTCTTCTTCATTATCAAAGAAAGATGATGTGTCACTATCATCCCAAGTTGTCTGAAAAATTTTCTTCTTCTTCTTGAATTTATTAAATTTTAAGCAATGGACAATCCTTCTTCATATGGCCTGGTATATTACATTTAAAACATAGAGGGTTATCATTAGTATTCTTATTCCTTTTAAACTTACCTTGTTTCAAGAATTTTCTGAATTTTCTTGAAATCATGGTCATTTCCTCTTTTTCATCATCTGAATTTTCTGTGCTTGAAGATGCATGGAAGGCGAAGACTTTCTTCTTGGATTGATGTTGTTGTTCATCATTCTTTCTGTCTTCAATTTAACTTCATATGGCATTAAGTTTCCAATGAGATTTTTCAATGACAATGTTGACAAATTATTGGCTTCTTCTATGACAGTAGTCTTTTTATTTTTTAATCTGAAGTGAGTGCTCAAAGAATCTTTCTAATTTTCTCTACTTGTGTGTACACCTTTCCAAGGGCTACTAACGAGTTTGTAATATCAGTGAATCTTGTAACCATTTTAGTAATGGTTTCATTTTCTTTCATTTGAAGAGTTGAAATCTGTGGATAAGAATAGAAATTTTAGATTCTTTTACTTTGTATGTATCTTCGGGTGTTACTTGTAGTATTTGCCATATTTGATGCGCTGATTTGACCGTTGATACACGATTGAATTCTACTTTTCAAAACACAGAAGTGTGCGTTCATCGCTTTTGCATTAAGGTTGATTAACTTCTTCTGTTCTTCACTCCATGCGCCATAATTGGTACTAGACTTTACGTACGCTGCTTCCATAATATTTCAAAGTTTATAGTTTATTGATTGTAGGTAAATTTCATTCTGCACTTCCAATAGTTATAATTTGAACTGTCGAACAGTGGTGGATGTTGTGTGGAATGCCCCTCCTAGAATTGTGATGAAGGAAAATTCGTTGCCATAATTGTTCTTTACTCTGATATCAAATGTATGATCTAAAAATATGATAACACAAACACTAGAGGGGAGTGAATAGTATTGTTAAAATTCTAGACAAGAAATGTAAATAATTTGCAAGAAAAATATGCACAGAATAAATTCTCAGAAAATACAAACGCAAATACAAGAGATTTTATCCTGATTCAATTCTCTTGACCTACATCTAGTCCCAAGTAACCCGCTTGAGATTTTTTTTAACCTGATTTTGAAACCCACAAAATCAAAAACAGTACATCACTTGACAAACTCCTTCGTTAAATCTGTACACCACTTCTTATCATCAAGAAGACCTTTCTTTAAATGAATACAAATTATCTTATAAGCCTTGACTTTTTTTATGTGAGTGAATCTATAAGGATCTTATAGGAAAACTCCCAGTTTTCTTCACTAAAGATTGAAATGGGGTGAAGAAAGATAGAAAGTAGAAATTTTTTCCTGAAGATCACAAATTTTAGAATTTTTGACTGAAAATTATGTGAACAATATTTGTGTCTATACGCATGAACATTACCCCTATATATATATCTAAAGAAATAGAATTGTTGGGGCAGTTATGCATTTCAAATTTAAATTGAAATGAGTGAAAAAAACACCAAAAAAATCAAATTGTTCAACAGTCAAAATCTGTTCTTATAGTCGACTAGGAATAAGAGTTAGTATACTAGCCATAGTATATTTGCCTAAGTTTGTCGACTAGAAGATAGTTGTAGTCGACTTATACTGACAAATATCAGAGATATATGTTTCTTTAAAAGAGTGTTAGTCGACTATATACAGTATTAGTCGACTAGGTCTAGAATATCTTTAACGGACACTTAATAAATTATGATTAATTTGAATAAAAAACAATTATCAGAAGTTATAGTCTACTAATAAGAATGTATAGCGACTAATCTGACAAACAGAGAAAACTAAACTCTCTGTAAAACATATGTACTCGACTAGGACAAGAATTAGTTGACTAGAAGAAGGGATTAGTCGACTAGGATTTTGGTACAAGTCGACTATTCTAAGTATCAGTGTGCATTCAAGGCTTTTTACAAATTCTAAAAATTATTAAAAATTAAAGAAAAATACTAAAAATCCTTCTATAAACTTGTACTATACTAGCTCCATGTTTAAGTCATATCTGCAGAGAGATTTGTTTAAAATAATACCTGCAGAATAAGTATGAGTACAAAGATATGATATATACAAAGTTTGTTATCATCATAATCTGATATAATATATAAGCATATATGCATGTAGGGGCAAGTTCCAACAGAAGAGTCGACCATGCACAGATTCAAAGAAAGAGACGCACTCTTAACAAATCGACGTGTGTTATCACGTACCCAAACAATCCTTGAGAACTTTAAGATTCAAGCCTATTCTAACCAAAAAATGATGCACACACAATTAACCAAACCAGGCAAATCAGTTTTTTATCTTGAATTTAGTTCAAAGGTAGTCAATTTTTTCCCACTATTCTTGTAGAGAATAAATTCTCTCCTAATTAGATAGCTCCTGACTGGATTGGACGGATTATCGACTTACCGGTTAAACCCTTTAAAAAAGTGATTCAATCCTTCTCCAAACCAAGCACTGCCACAATGATTCAATCATCCTTACTTGATAAAGAAGTTCTCTCTTTGAAAGCTTGAAGGTATTCACCGGAGTACTTCCACAATACAACCACTTAATGAGCTCGAAAATCCTAACGATCAAGTTTTAATCAAGTTTTAAATAAACCTGGGAAAAACCTATGTGAGATTGTGAGTTTTGAGCCAAGAGTGGGTGATAAAATTTTGACTTTATGTGAGAGGGGACAACTCTTAAATTATTTTAAAATTTTGACTTTATGTGAGAGGGGACAACTCTTAAATTATTTTAAATTTAAAGATGTTCTATCGTAAAATGCACTTAAAACAAAAACTTCAGAACCTCACTTATAGGAGATTCATGGGTAAGGTTAAGAAAGTGCAAACCTCCCAGTAGACTTTGTTTGCAAGTAAATTTTTTTTATATTTTTTTAGCAAGCAGATTTTTTTTTTTTGCAAGCGTCCCTCCTGCGTGTTTTTGCAACTTTCTTTTATCCTGAAAAGATCCTAACAACTGAAGTCAGAAAATTATTTTTTTGTTTTTGTTTTTTTAAGAAAAGAAATAACTAGTAGAGAAAAATCAAATCTAAGTTTTCAAAACAGTTTCCAACACAAATCCCTGGCAATGGCGCCGAAAACTTGTTGTGCTAAGTTTAATTCACTCACAAGTGCACGAGTCTTGAAGAGTCGATAAGCCAGGTATCGATCTCACAAAAAAAATGTTTAAATTTTGAAATCCCAATTCAATTTTAACCTAGCTGGAAAAATAGAGTCCAAATACAAAAAAAATATAAGAAAACAGGAAAAACTTCTAATTCAACTAAAGAAGATTAATCAGGGTCAAGCATTTTTCCATTTATTTCATCTCTTTTCTATTATTTAATCTCCCAAATTTCTACGCAAGTGTCTAAAAATCAATCTTACAATCACGGATGATTTAGTAATAACAGATCAAGATAATAAAAAAAAGATTATTATCCTTTTCTTTTGGTCATACAATATCATTAAATAATTAGATGTACCCGATGTTGAAAAATAAACAATATCCAACTCTAGAACTGTTTTAATCAACCAAACCCTAATTTGAATTTATTTAAATCTAAGATAATGCATGACAGAACCAGGATCCAAAACTATCCAAATTAATTTAGAAGTAAGAATTAAGCATTATAATATATAAGCATGGAGAATAATTAAAAATAAAGACAATCATCACTCGAGAGTTATCCTGACCCTAATCATAAATTAGCTACTCATTACGCATGATTCAAAGAAAATAAAACAAGACATCAAAATTAAAGAAACTGGAAAAATGAACTAAATTTTATTCAATAATGAAGTTCACAATTTCTTGAAAATAAAATAAAATAACTTATCCTGAATATGTGTGGCCCTTGACGTTACTGAAAGGATCAACTGTTTACTGCTCGGTGTTGCCAACAGAATCAAAGGACCAGCTGCTTGCTGTTTGTTGAAAGAACCAGCTGGTGAATATGAAAAAATATCTCTTAAAAAATAATCCTTTTGAGTGGCAGTATATCCCTCCTATTGCTCCTATCTCTTTTTTTTTTATAATAGAACTAGCTGTTAGTTTGTTTGGAAATGGGATTTGGTTTGTTTGGATATGGGATTTTTGTTGGCTGTTTTTTGAGATTTTGCTGGCTTCAACATCTAGCAAAACAAACATGTATATCCTCTCTTAGTGAGATTGTAATTATATTACTAAACCATTGAATATATACTATGTGAGGTTTTGCCAATATCTAATAAAAAGAGCCTAATTCAAGTGGTTATAAAAGAGAACGGTGATAGTGTAGTGCCGGTGTGGAGTAAATATGCTTGGATGGAAGATTCAACATGCAGTTTGGCATACTCAGTTAATTGGCAAGCCTTGCTTGTCTAGCAATATCCGTAACTTGTATTGCTTATGGTATGAAATTGCATAGTCATTTCATTACTGGCAATTTGGTCTGATTGTTTATCTTCAATTAGTTTTGCTAACACGCCAACACTGTAACCATATCAGTACTTGGCAACTACTTGTTTACCAGCTTCAGAGTTCTCTGATATGTTTTTGAATTTCTTTCATGGTTTTGGCCTTATCAATTTTCACTCTATTCTTCTAGGAATTTCTCTACGTATTTATTGACAGTCGTGTGTATTCTTGGAATCGGTCTTTCATGTTCAGCCAGTGAGTTGGTCTCTGTAGAAATGACTGATTCAACCTACAAAGATAGTCTGGCTGTTTTGCATTTCAATTCACATCTTCCATAACTTTCTTGTTTTGAACTTTGTTTTCTGAACTGTTCGTAACTAATGAATCTCCATCGCTGGGCATCTGTTCTTTGAAATTTGAGAACATGTTTGTATGATTTTACTGCTGGGAAGTTTCTCATCTTTTCAACAGTACGTAAAACATTGATTAAAACAGTTTTTTTTAGCGTAATTTTCCAAAGTATATATGCTTAGAAGTTTGAATACCATGCTTTTTTCCTTTTCTTTTTCTTTGTAAGTCAGTTAGCTGTTTGAAGAGTTTTCTGACTTTAATGGCATGATTGGTGCATTTTCTTGTGGTTTTTTTCACTCTTGTACATTGAAGAAATCTTATTAAGTTTGACGAGGTCTATTGGGATGAACAAATAGTGGTAGTTACTTGTGCATATGTGTGTCTTCCTCTGTTTATTATTATCGTCTGTTGTTGCCTATTCAGTAACCTACTACGCGATGTGGATACACTCATATTACATAGAACAGCAGAGCGCACGTGTATTTTAAGAGTAACCATTTGATATGGCCTATCTTCTGTATCCTCTGACCATGAGGCATGAACCCGGCTTGTTACTCTTAAAAAGGTCACTCATCCTAGTTCGGTTTTCTCGCAGAGCAACAGGGCATATGTGTATTCTAAGAGTAAGTATTTGATACGGCCTTATGAGAACATAGTGAAAGATATATTTTCATTTCTGTATCCTCTGACCATGATGGCACCGGGCATCGGCTAAGAGATCCCCTCTCGTTACTCTTCAGTGGCCGCTCATCTGTTTTCTTGAAGTTCTATCATTTCAGTTTAACTCTGTTCTTTACTAGCACGCTTCAGATGACATGTGATCTGGTGTGATGATATGTTACATAACGAGTATCTCAGTATTTCTGGATTTCTCGACATAGTGTTGACCAGATGTCTTCTGATATTTCCACTTGCTGTTTTGCATTCATTTGCAACCAAGTAGGCTGATACGGTAATCGTAAATATCGATTGACCATGTCATGTGCACGAGTGGATAACTACTTATCTAGCACTGAAGAATGAATTCTTATGCTTGTTCTTATTTTATTTATTATTTATTAATGTTTTGCAGGCAAGTGCAACTCTCATGACCTCAAAACAAGAAGGCTTCATTGGCATAGTTGTTACCCGCGACCATCCAAGTGAAGCGATCTAGATGATTGTAAAGCTTGTGCCTTTGGAAAAGATCACTACAGAGAAGTAAAGATGTTACTTACTCCCTGAGAGGAAGTTCTCTGTTGTAGCGCGATTGAAATGTGCTGATGTAAAGAAAGCTTAGAATGCAGATGCAGCAGCCAGTTCATGTGTTTTATTCTTTGAGGGGGTCGAACACAGACACATCTTTAAATTCATTGTTTGTCTTGATATATATATTTTTTTGTAAACTAAATCCGATGTAAAGCATGTAGTAATGTTAATTTAGAAGATTTAGATGTGAGTTTTTATTGAGAATAATGCTACATCTCCCTATTTTTTGCATGTATTGATTTTTCTGACTGTTGATATAAAGTGTTCGGCTGTTGCCCACAATAATCATGGCCTGAACTGATTATGGTTTCTTCATTGTTGTGGCTTCACAGTTATCATGGGTTCTTCATCCTTTTGAAACTTGACACATTTACTTGAAAAGAGCCCTGCTTTCCAGATTAAGCTGTGTTTGTCTTTCAATCTTCTTGAACCTTTACATTAAACCTGGTCCAAACTTAGGAAAAAAAATTATTTTACCCAAACACATTATTAGGAGCTCAATCATATTAATGTGAGTCTCAAAGTGCTTCGTTGTTCTGACTAGTTTGACAATATGCAAGTTTCAATCGTCGGGTAGGAATTAAAGGCCCTGCTGAATACCGTTATGTCAGACATGTAACAATCCAACACTGATACGAAATAAACATGTCTCTTCACATTACCCAATTAGACCATTTGATCAAATCCATTAACTGGATGCACATATGACCAATTAACTTATGTCTGGCTGTGTTTGACTATCTGTGGTTTGGGCCGATGCTTCATGACTAGCGCAATGTATGTGGATACACTTTGGTGACAAAACTTCTTCTGAGAGTGCTGAATACAAGTAAATTGAGGATTCATGCAAAGAAAATTTTCATTCGAACTTAAATTACTAAAATACAAGTAAATTGAATTCATTCAAACATAAATTACTAATATATTACATGTGTGTTTTCTTGTTCAAAATAAAAAATTACAATATAACAAGGCTTAATGACCATAATTACTAGTACTGAACTAAAGATTAGTGCGTCTGGTGGCACTCATTAACCATGGTCTCCACTTGCAGCATAGAGGTATTGAGCTTGCAGGCGGTGCAACCTCAAAAGAACAGAAAAAGTGGGACCTGTGTAGAAATTTTCCTCATTTTCGCCCACCAATTCACTTCTGACATTTTTTGCAGGGTTCGGCGAGTGGCGTCGGCACTTTTATTTCACCTCACTCAGGTTCAGATCCAAAAAGAAACTGGTAATCTTGTCTTAAGGTTAATCAAAATTTATTAAAATAATATAAATAATATAGTAACTCTATATAGAGTCCATTTGAAATAATAATGTATTATCGACAGAGATTGTTTAAGATTAGCATTGGTTACCTCCAACATCTTATTGCATTACAAGCATCATAGTTTACAAACACGATATGAATATGAGAACTATAGGAATTTGTAAAGTCATCATAATAAATTAACTAATTATCTCTTCCCACTCAATGATAATGTGACTTGAGTGAAAAGGTGTTAGAACAGTAGGCAATTCCTCTACTTTATTGTTCTGTATATTTGTAAAATCCTCATAATAAAGGAGAATTAACTTTTACTTATTGTGCTCATTTAAAATGCGTGATCATGGGGAAAAAACGATGAGCATCTGAATCACAAAATTTATATGACTTTTGTTAAATTTCATATAACAAATCCAAGCATCAATGAAGCTATCAATCTGTTCTTGTAAAGCAGACAAAACACCAAAACTACCATACTCAATGCATGCACACTAGGTTGACCCCATGCACAAACTAACCTACAAATTTTAGTCATGGATTTTTCATGAACCATCTAGGTCTAATGAGTAATGCTAATATCTCATCAATATCAATCTATCTATCTACTATTATAATGCAAGTTCTACAGTCCCCAACAGTTGTCTCGCGGTCCTCTCTCATGTCTCTCTTTACATGTTTTAACAAATTAAAAAAAAATTTAAAAATTAGAAAAGTGTTCTTCTTTTGGTACATCAATAGAGCCTAAGCCTAAGAGCCCATTAATTAAAAAGTAACTTTACAACTAACATCATATCATAAATTATTCTCTCATTGAATGTTGTTATTTTATGGGTCCTATTTCTTTAATAGCTCTCAATTATTTCCATGCCACATTTAATATATCATTTAAACTGAATATTATTTCATTACTCAATTAATAAATTCTATAATTTTAATTTGAGAATATTTTAAGTATTTACCATTTTAATTTCATTTAAATAGTTTTTTCACAAAATTTCTTCCCATGAAATGATTTTTTTTATTAACATGTGCGTCACACATGCAAAAAATCTGGTTATTATAACCACAACCCTTTAGATTGAAATTCTAATTTGAGAGTGATTTATGTTCTTGTCACGTCTAAACAAAATCTATCCATCTATTTACAAATCTTTAACATAACATGAAATCCAGGCATATATCTATATCTTCATCTTGAAAAGATTTAAAATTTAAAGAGTAGCATTTATTTTGTACTACAAAATACTTATCTTTCTTTTTATGATTACATAACCCAAATTTTACAATGCCCAAAAATCTAGCCATAATATTTACATCTCTATTTCACAAACAAGTTTTAAATAATAAAAAAAGCACATCATTTATTAGGGATTTTGTTTCAAAAAAGAATTTTGAAATAAAAGAAACAAAAATTTATTAAAGAGAGAGAGAAACATGATACTTTTCCCGGAAAAGAAGATGAAAAGTTTTTGGTGAGATTATTTAGTGCTCCATAAGCAATGAGTTGGTACTCCCAGCAAAGAAAGAGATATGGAAATTAGTAGGAAACTAGTGGGCCACCTTTTATGTGACGTCTCTCCTCAACTAGGAGTACAACATGGAGCTTGTAGGGAGAGACTGCAAAATTTTAATGGTGGAGTTTTTTAACTTCTTGGTGTTAGTACGGAGTTTGCATGAAGTGTGAAGAAAGCAAATAGTGCAGACACTCTGATGCATGTCAATAGGTGAACAAAGTTGTCAGCAGCTCTGTCTTTGACCTGTCGACAGCATTTTTCAGAGACCAGTGACAGTCTCAGGCTTGGGCTGTCAACAGCGATTTTCAGAGTGCAGCGGTTGTCTCAGGTTGTCAACAAGCCTCTTGGGCTGTGACAGTGTTCTGCCTCTGAGCGAGTCCGAGTGCGATTTCAAAGGTTCTGATTTCCTTATTTTCATAGACTCTGTGACTATATAAAGAGGGGTGTTGCCCCCAATTGATTGTATCTTATAATTAATTAATTAACAAGATCTCTCTCTCCTTCTTCCCGAGGACGTAGGCAATTGCCAAACCTCGTTAATTTGTGTTCTTACTTTCTTCCTTTGTTTTCTTTGTTCATGCAATTGGCGACTATTCTCTAGTATTAATGTCATCTACATAAGGAATTTCAACAAGTGGTATCAGAGCTTTCCAGGTTCGTTGGGGAGTTTCGTTCGGGTCGAGCAAATTGCTTTGGAGACTGTCTACAGTTTTCATTTGGAGGTAAAGATATGATCTTTTTTATTTGAATTTATTTTACTAATCATTTTTCACATTGTTTTGAGAAATCTACTGAGGAGATTGCTGGAGATAATCAATCCACAGTGAAATCAATGAACCCATATTCAATGAAGATCAATGTGGTAAAGTTTGATAGTAAGAACAACTTTGAGATGTGAATGTATGAGGTGATGGATGCACTGACGGTATCAAAGCTCGAAGACACTCTTAGTTTGGAAGAAAAGCCAGAGGAGACTTCTAAAAAAGATTGTAATTTGAATTTGGGTAAACACGATGTTTTGGGCAAGATGATGAAGGTGAAATTTTACACAAGTCACCGCTCGAAAGGTCTTCTTGATTGTGTTCACATTAGTATTTCGGGTCCTACCAAGACTGCATCGCTTAGAGGCCATCGGTACTTTGTCTCGTTTATTGATGATATATCTAGGCGATGTTGAGTATACCCTATGAGAAAAAAATTTAAAATCCAAGATATGTTGGTGAAGTGAAAGAATATGATGGAGAAACAGACTGGTAAAAAAATTAAGGTACTCCAAATTCATGTGTTGGGGATTAAAAGGATTAATTCCTAACATTTGGCCAGAGCACTGGTATTAGTACTCACTTCACAAATAAAATACTGTTGGCCCAAGGTTACAATCACCCTTGTTTAGTGTATTTTGATGATTACAAAACATATTAGTTATTTGTACTAATAACAATTGTTGTTTAAGTGTGTTTCAGGTTTATTATCATACTAGAAGTACTCTCACTCAAATACAAGGTTTTTGGACTCAAGACAATTCAATTTGGGCTCAAGTTGCAATATTGAAGATCAAGTGAAGATAGCCCACCTTGAAGAATAGCTTTGAAGTCCTTTAGAAGTTTGTAAGTTTAGAATGTTAAAGTTTGAATATAGGAAATTTGGCTCTAGGATTTGCACACACACTTGTTTCATGTATTTCCTATGTTTTGAAAATAGTTATTGAAAATGGTTATTTCTAAGTTTTATGCCTTAGTTTATATATACATGTACCAAAGCTTTATATCCTGAAAAACTTGTTTAAAACATGTGTAT
The DNA here is from genome assembly GCA_038442645.1 of Agave tequilana. Taxonomy (NCBI): domain Eukaryota; kingdom Viridiplantae; phylum Streptophyta; class Magnoliopsida; order Asparagales; family Asparagaceae; genus Agave; species Agave tequilana. Next base: position 149,578 of record JAVJIF010009959.1, on the reverse strand, counting down.
AAACTATTTTCTGCATAATACTTAGCTATATGTATTTTCAAAATATTTATCAAAATTTTTCTAACTCAAAACAGCCCAGTTTTTCAGTTTCAGGCAACATCGGTCGACCGGCCCGGTCGACCGGCGATGTGCCTGGACATGCACTGTTTGTGCATGTCCGTCGGTCGACCGGACCGGTCGACCGACGGAGAGCATTCTGCTCTCGGGAATTTTCGGTCGACCGGATCGGTCGACCGGAAGAAGGAAACTGTGTTTCCTCCTTTTGGGTCGGTCGACCGAACCGGTCGACCGGGAGCCAACGGCTACTTCCAGCTGGGCTGGCGGTCGACCGGACCGGTCGACCGCCAAGCCTGCAACTTAGCAACGGCTCTTTCCTCTTTGGGATTTTCTGAAAATCTGTTTTCTTTTTCTGTTTTAACAGACTTTTGGAGAGTTGTTGGGGTGCTTTTGCAGGTTGAATTAGGTGAAAAGAAAATGTTTTTAACTTATTTTCAACCCTATAAATAGAGGAGAAGTCTCTCCTTCATATCACTTAGAAAAATCCTCAAGTTTACATTGTTTTCAAAAGAGAAAAGAAAAGAGTTTAAAGCTTTCATTCCAATTCTTTTTGAGCTAGTTTTTCAATTGTGTTTGATTGCTAATATCTCTCTACAACTGAAGTTTTTCTCACCACACTTCATAGAGCCAAAAATCCTATACTCATTCTATAGTGAAGTTGTAATTGAAGTGAGAGTGTTTGTAAAAGAGTTTGAGAAATAGTGTAGTGATCTTGTTGTTGATCACTTTGTTCTTGTATTCCTTTCCTTGTGGAGCAACCTCTTCGGTAGAGGTCCTTTGTACTTGGTGGAGCTCGGTGCTCGGTCTTCGGTAGACCAATTGTAAAGGCATCCTCGGTGGATAGTGGAAACCCTTCACGGAGGTGAAGGCGGGGACTAGAGCAAGTGTGCTCGAACCTCGAAACAAATCATCTTGTTTGCGATTGCCTTTGCGTTATTCTTGCTTTCAATTTCTCTTACTTTATTTTGTCTTGAATTATTTGCTTGAGAACTAACCCTCTACTTGTGCAATCTTGTCTTGTTTACTTTACTTGCTATACTTGTTGGGTTACATTGTGTGCATCTCATTTCTCATCATCATACTTGGCATTGATCGATCACACCTCAATACAACACGGTTGCATTGCGCACCTCTAACCCATATCTAGGGGAATTGGGAGGAAGGAGTTCAGAACCTCGCAAGGGGTATTCGGCTCTTAGTCGTGTTTTGAGAGATCGTTGCACCACTCATTTAATTAAAAGTTTAAAAAGATCATTAGATTAGCATTCACACCTATTCACCCCCCCTCTAGGTGTTTTTCAATTGGTATCAGAGCTTGGACTCTAGGATTTGGTTTAACCACCTTAGAGAAGATCCTAATTTGCTAATCATTTCATTCATATTCATATAGTAAAAATGGCCGATGGAATTAAAACCCCTCCTAAGTTTGATGGACTTAACTTTCCCATATGGAAAGTTAAGATGACCGTGTTTTTGCAATCTCTAGGTAGCCGAGTTGCAAAGGCCGTGACTAAGTCCTTTAGTGTACCCCCCGGTGACGAATCCACTTGGTCCGAAATAGAGACTAAGGAATTCGATGCCAATGCCAAAGCTCACTATGCACTTCTTCAAGCCCTAAATGATGATGACATAGCTAGGGTTATACATTGCAAATCCGCATTTGAAATTTGGTCACACTTGATAGTCACTCATGAGGGGACCTCACAAGTAAAGAAGGCTAAGATTGACCTTCTTCGGTCTCAATATGAAACATTTAGCATGCAAGACAATGAAACCATAGATGATATGGTTACAAGATTTACCAAGATTACTAATGGACTCTCTTCTTTAGGTGAAGATATCAACAATGATCAAAGAGTAAGGAAGATCATCCGGGCTCTTCCTCCTTCATGGGAAGTTAAAGCTACAACCTTGAAGGAACTCAATGACAATGAAGAGATGGAGCTCATAGGTCTCATTGGGAACCTCAAAACCCATGAGATGGAAAGGAAAGCAAGGGAGGATATGGCTCCCTCCAAAAAGAAGACTATCGCCTTCAAGAGTCAAGCTACACACTCCGATGAAGATGATGAAGAAGAAGATGATGAGGAGCTCTCACTCCTTGTTAAGAATGTCCGGAGGATGTACAACAAGGCGAAGTACCAAGGTAGAAGGAGATGGCAAGGAGGCAAAGAAGAAAGAAAGATCATATGCTTCAATTGCCAAAAACCGGGACACATTGTGGCGGAGTGTCCGGACAAAGCAAAACCTTCCACTTCAAAGAAGCCTTACAAGAAGAAGGCTATGAAGGCAACTTGGGATTCGGAGACCGAATCCGAGGAAGAAATAGACACCGCCAACATGTGCTTCATGGCTAATGAAGGCACAAGCAAGGTAACCTCTTCCCCTTCTCATGATAATGAACTTTCTATGGATGTGTTAGAAGAGGCTTTTGTTGAGTTGTCACAAAACTATGATTTCTTAAAGAAAAAGTATATTAAAATGAAAAAGGAAAATGAATCTTTAAGTCTTCAAGTTTTTACTCTTACAAAAGAAAAGGATGAGTTGGTTTCCACTTTGGCCACTACCAAAAATGATTTTGAAAAATATAAGATCTCTTGCAAAGGTAAGGCCCCACTAATTGATTCAAATGAAGTTTCTATGCTTAAGGAAAGATTAGACACATTAAGTGTTGTTTTGAAAGATTGTGAGTTTAACAAGAAGAAAATTGAGGCTATGTTTCCTAAGAAACAAGCCCCAAAGAAAAATGCTCATGCTCATGTTCATATTCATGCTACACAACCTAAACAACATGACAAAACCCCAAAACATGCTCACACTACACATCATGCTTTCATGTATAGAAAAGTGTACTCATGTTCACATTGTGGGCAGAAAGGACACTTAGCTAATTTTTGTTATGATAGACTAAGTGCATCACATCATAATGTTTGGGTTCGTAACACTAACTTTCAAGGACCCAAGAAAGTTTGGGTACCAAAGTCAACAATTGTTTTAAATGATGTAGGTACTTTCCAAAGCCCAACGACGTAGAGGTTTGTGGTATCTTGATAGCGGTTGCTCAAGGCACATGACTTGGGACATCAACAACTTTGCAACCCTATCAAGATATCATGAAGGTGGCACCGTCACCTTCGGAGATGACGCCAAGGGTAAAATCATCGGTATTGGTAATGTAAAACTTGGCACCTCTCCTTTAATTGAAAATGTAGTTTTAGTTGATGGCCTCAAGCATAATCTCTTGAGTGTTAGTCAACTTTGTGATAAAGGTTTTGATGTTGTTTTTGATAATGTTGCTTGTAAAGTTATTGATAGAATTTCTAATATTTGTGTATTTTCCGGTTTTCGTGAAAGTAATGTTTATATGATTGATATGTTGAATATGTCTTGTAATATTACTTGTTTGAAAGCCCTCGATGATGACTCTTGGTTGTGGCATAGGAGATTAGGGCATATTTCTTTTGATCACATTTCTAGGTTAAACACAAAAGAAATGGTGAAAGGTATTCCTTGTTTGAATTTTGAAAAGGACCGAGTTTGTGACGCATGTCAATTTGGGAAACAAACTAAGTCTTCTTTCAAGTCAATTAAGGATATCATGACATCACGTCCTTTGGAGTTAATCCATATGGATCTATTTGGCCCAACACAAACCAAAAGTCTAAGTGGGAATAGATTTGCTTATGTTTTGGTTGATGATTTTTCAAGATTCACTTGGGTTTTCTTTCTTGAACATAAAAGCCAAGCATTTTCATATTTCCAAATTTTTAAGAAAAGAGTTGAAAAAGAAAAAGATGTTTCGATTTTGAGAATAAGAAGTGATAGAGGAGGTGAATTCATTAACCAACCCTTTACCACTTTTTGTGATGAACATGGAATAAAGCATGAACTTTCTTGTCCTAGAACTCCACAACAAAATGGAGTAGTTGAACGGAAAAATAGAACATTACAAGAGATGGCTAGGACAATGCTAAGTGAATATGGTCTACCACATTATTTGTGGGCCGAGGCCGTAAATACATCATGCTACATATCAAATCGTGTTTTCTTGTGTAAAAATACAACTAAAACTTCTTTTGAAATGTATTTTTCTAGAAAACCTAATGTTTCCTATTTTAAAGTTTTTGGTTGCAAATGCTTTGTTTTAAACACAAAAGATTTTTTAGGAAAATTTGATCCTAAATCTTATGAGGCTATTTTTGTAGGTTACTCAAACACTAGTAAAGCTTATAGAGTTTTCATTAGATCATCTTTGACTATTGAAGAGTCTATTCATGTTAAGTTTGAGGAATCTAACAAGTTTGTTAAGAATGTTGTAGAAATAGATGCTTTGCATGAAGGCTTGGAGAAAGTCACCTTGGAGGATGCTTCTACCATGGGAGACAAGCCAAAGGATGATGATGGAAGTGAAGCCAAAGTGGAAGAGGCCCAAGGAAATGAACATCAAACAAATGAGGTGGAGCCTACTCAACCACTACCTAAGGATTGGAGATTCAATCCTCATCATCCCAAGGACCTCGTCATAGGTGAAGTATCAAAAGGGGTAACTACTCGCTCTAAAATTCAAGATTATTGTGGCCACTTTGCATTTATTTCACACATAGAACCCAAAAATGTGCTCGAAGCCGAGGCCGATTCATATTGGTTGCTAGCCATGCAAGAGGAGCTCAATCAATTTGAGCGCAACCAAGTTTGGCACCTTGTTCCTAGGCCCCACGATAGACCAACAATTGGTACTAAGTGGATCTTTAAGAATAAGTTGGATGAATCGGGTAATGTAGTTAGAAACAAGGCTAGGTTAGTTACCCAAGGTTACACTCAAATCGAAGGGATCGATTTTGAAGAAACCTTTGCACCCGTAGCACGGCTTGAAGCCATACGGATGACACTAGCATTTGCCTCATATAAAGATTTCAAATTATTTCAAATGGATGTTAAAAGTGCTTTTCTAAATGGATTTATTGAAGAGGAGGTGTATGTTGAACAACCCCCCGGGTTTGTTGATCCTACACATCCGGATTTTGTTTTTAAATTAGATAAAGCTCTTTATGGTTTAAAACAAGCCCCTAGGGCTTGGTATGAAAGACTTTCCTCCTTTTTGATTTCAAATGGTTTTAAGAAAGGTAAAATTGATACAACTTTGTTTACAAAACATGTAGAAAATGACATTCTTATTGTGCAAATTTATGTAGATGATATTATTTTTGGTTCTTCTAATGAATCTCTTTGCAAAGCTTTTGAGTCATGCATGAAGGATGAATTTGAAATGTCTATGATGGGGGAGCTCAACTATTTCCTTGGACTCCAAATCAAGCAAAGGAAGGATGAGATCTTCATCAATCAAGCCAAGTACACAAAGGAACTAATCAAAAGGTTTGGGCTTGAAGGATCAAGAGTAAGCAAAACTCCCATGGCAACAACTACAAAGCTTGACAAGGATGAACAAGGTAAAAGTGTAGACATTAAATTATACCGTAGCATGATTGGTAGCTTGCTTTATTTGACGGCTAGTAGGCCGGATATTATGTTTTCCGTTTGTCTTTGTGCACGTTTTCAATCTTGTCCTAAAGAATCTCACATAATAGCGGTTAAACGCATAATTAGATACCTTAAGGGCACTATTGAAATGGGTTTGTGGTATCCTAAAACCGGATTATTTGAAATGAAGAGTTTTTTGGATGCCGACTATGCGGGTTGTAGGGTAGATAGGAAGAGCACAAGTGGAACATGTCAATTCTTAGGTAATTGTCTTGTATCTTGGTCTTCCAAAAAGCAAAATTCGGTAGCCCTATCAACCGCCGAGGCGGAGTATGTTGCGGCCGGAGCTTGTTGTGCACAAGTTCTTTGGATGAAACATACTCTCCTTGACTATGATTTACACTATGATCATGTTAAAATATTTTGTGATAATACTAGTACTATTCACATGACAAAGAATGCAAATCAACATAGTAAAACCAAACACATTGACATTAGGTATCACTTTCTTAGAGATCATTATGAGAAAGGTGATATTGTTATTGAATATGTTTCTACCGATTTTCAACTTGCCGATATTTTTACTAAACCTTTAGATTATGCTAGATTTTCGTTTATTTGTGGTGAGTTGAATGTTTGTATTATAGATTCTTAAAATTAAAATTTTGTTTTTAACCCTTTTTGATGTATGACAAAAAGGGGGAGAATAAGTTTGTTGATATTTGGAAAATAAGTGTTTAAGTTTAAACTTTCTAAGTTTGATAAAGTTTGATACTATTTGAGTTTCATTTCATGAAGAAAAAGAAAGTTTGTGTTTATTTGAGTTTTTGGACAAAAACTATTGTGTTTGTTAAATGCTTTATGTATGCTTACATAGCTTTTCATATTCATGATAAATACATAGCATTGTTTGAGGGGGAGCTTTCCAAGCTTTTCCTCCTTTATTTGTTTCAATAACTTATATGTTTTGTCATCATCAAAAAGGGGGAGATTGTTGGCCCAAGGTTACAATCACCCTTGTTTAGTGTATTTTGATGATTACAAAACATATTAGTTATTTGTACTAATAACAATTATTGTTTAAGTGTGTTTCAGGTTTATTATCATACTAGAAGTACTCTCACTCAAATACAAGGTTTTTGGACTCAAGACAATTCAATTTGGGCTCAAGTTGCAATATTGAAGATCAAGTGAAGATAGCCCACCTTGAAGAATAGCTTTGAAGTCCTTTAGAAGTTTGTAAGTTTAGAATGTTAAAGTTTGAATATAGGAAATTTGGCTCTAGGATTTGCACACACACTTGTTTCATGTATTTTCTATATTTTGAAAATAGTTATTGAAAATGGTTATTTCTAAGTTTTATGCCTTAGTTTATATATACATGTACCAAAGCTTTATATCCTGAAAAACTTGTTTAAAACATGTGTATAAACTATTTTCTGCATAATACTTAGCTATATGTATTTTCAAAATATTTATCAAAATTTTTCTAACTCAAAACAGCCCAGTTTTTCAGTTTCAGGCAACATCGGTCGACCGGCCCGGTCGACTGGCGATGTGCCTGGACATGCACTGTTTGTGCATGTCCGTCGGTCGACCGGACCGGTCGACCGACGGAGAGCATTCTGCTCTCGGGAATTTTCGGTCGACCGGATCGGTCGACCGGAAGAAGGAAACTGTGTTCCTCCTTTTGGGTCGGTCGACCGAACCGGTCGACCGGGAGCCAACGGCTACTTCCAGCTGGGCTGGCGGTCGACCGGACCGGTCGACCGCCAAGCCTGCAACTTAGCAACGGCTCTTTCCTCTTTGGGATTTTCTGAAAATCTGTTTTCTTTTTCTGTTTTAACAGACTTTTGGAGAGTTGTTGGGGTGCTTTTGCAGGTTGAATTAGGTGAAAAGAAAATGTTTTTAACTTATTTTCAACCCTATAAATAGAGGAGAAGTCTCTCCTTCATATCACTTAGAAAAATCCTCAAGTTTACATTGTTTTCAAAAGAGAAAAGAAAAGAGTTTAAAGCTTTCATTCCAATTCTTTTTGAGCTAGTTTTTCAGTTGTGTTTGATTGCTAATATCTCTCTACAACTGAAGTTTTTCTCACCACACTTCATAGAGCCAAAAATCCTATACTCATTCTATAGTGAAGTTGTAATTGAAGTGAGAGTGTTTGTAAAAGAGTTTGAGAAATAGTGTAGTGATCTTGTTGTTGATCACTTTGTTCTTGTATTCCTTTCCTTGTGGAGCAACCTCTTCGGTAGAGGTCCTTTATACTTGGTGGAGCTCGGTGCTCGGTCTTCGGTAGACCAATTGTAAAGGCATCCTCGGTGGATAGTGGAAACCCTTCACGGAGGTGAAGGCGGGGACTAGAGCAAGTGTGCTCGAACCTCGAAACAAATCATCTTGTTTGCGATTGCCTTTGCGTTATTCTTGCTTTCAATTTCTCTTGCTTTATTTTGTCTTGAATTATTTGCTTGAGAACTAACCCTCTACTTGTGCAATCTTGTCTTGTTTACTTTACTTGCTATACTTGTTGGGTTACATTGTGTGCATCTCATTTCTCATCATCATACTTGGCATTGATCGATCACACCTCAATACAACACGGTTGCATTGCGCACCTCTAACCCATATCTAGGGGAATTGGGAGGAAGGAGTTCAGAACCTCGCAAGGGGTATTCGGCTCTTAGTCGTGTTTTGAGAGATCGTTGCATCACTCATTTAATTAAAAGTTTAAAAAGATCATTAGATTAGCATTCACACCTATTCACCCCCCCCTCTAGGTGTTTTTCAAATACGTGGGGTGGTTAAGGAGATAAATTGTTCCTTACTGGAGAAGGTACAGTGCTTGCTGTCTAATGCACGATTAGACAAAGTGTTTTAGACTGAGACATTGGTGTATGCTAGCCATCTCAGGAATTGTCTGTCATCCACTTCGATAGAAGGTAAAACTCCATTAAATATTTGGTCGGATGAAACTGCTCAGGATATGGTTTGCTATGAGTATTTGAAAGTTCGACCTACTTTTGTGCCAAAGATGGCAAGATAAATCCGCAAGCAAAGAAGTTTTTGTTTTTGAGTGTCAAGAAGAATATGAAGGGCTACAAACTATGGGACCCCAAAATAAGAAGATTGTATTGAGCAAGCATGTCATGTTTGATGACACTTCATTGTTGAAGTCTACCATCTCTCAGCAGGTAGAGAGGATGAAGACCAAAGATATATCATTATGATTGGAGGTTAATGCTACTCCGTCACCTTCAGTTGGATCGATATCAGTTAGAATCTCACTGGATGTGACCCCAGGTGGAGGTCGTATAGCCGCTTTGGATGTAAATAGGTTGAAGACATTAATGAGGATGTCAAATTGCAGCTGTTGAAACTAAGATAAATTCATGAAAATGGGTGAAGAATCGTAAACCTCAAGTCAGTGAGCTAGACAAGCTCAAATTGATGGTCATTGTTCTCCATAACAGTATTGGTAAGAAGGTTCTAATGACTCAGCAAGTTTGGTTCATTGCTGTAGATTTAGTTCCAGTTGCTTGAGCTCGATGGAGCTCGTTTGGATGAACTACGGATGACTTGATCCCCTAGGCAGATTGTACGTAGGCAACCACACTGGTGCAGCCTGTTTGAGTCGACATGGTGCTATGTTGTGCTCAGCTCAGATTTGAGAAATTTTCACCGAGGTCGAGAATTGTGGGGACAGACTGTAAAATCTTAATGGTGGAGTTTTTTTAACTCCTTAGTGTTAGTATGGAGTTTGCATGAAGTGTGAAGGAAGAAAATAGTGCAGATACTCTGATACATGTCAACAGTTGAACAGAGTTATCGACAGCTTTGTCTTTGGCCCGTCGACAGCATTTTTCAGACAACAACGATGGCCTCAGGCTGTCGACAGACCTATTGGGCTGTCGATAGCGATTTTCAGAGAGCAGTAGTTGTCTCAGGTTGTCGATAGACCTCTTGGGTTGTCGATAGCGATTTTCAGGGAGCAGTAGTTGTCTCAGGCTGTCGACAACGTTTTACCTCTGGGCGAGTCCGAGTATGTTTAAGAGTTCATTTCTGATCAGAATTCAAAGTTTCTGGCTTTCTTATTATCATAGACTGTGTGACTATATAAAGAGGGGTATTGCCCTTATTGATTGTATCTTATAATTGATTGATTAATAAGATCTCTCTTCCTTTCTGCCTCAGGGACATAGGTAATCGCCGAACCTCGTTAAATTTATATTCTCGCTTTTTTCTTTTGTTTTTCTTTGTTTGTGCAATTGGTAACTATTCTTTGGTATTGTTATCCTCTGTGCAAGGGATTCCAACAGTGCTCATGGAACACTTGATAGTTTTCCCATCTTTTTTATCATGGGAAGTTAGATATCATTAGGAAAACATTTTGAAGTACATGATACTTAATCAAAAGCAAACCCAATAGTCACACTATACAGTAATCTGGTCTCCATCATCCTCAAGAGTCCAAGCAGGCAGCATAAGAGTCACACTATATAACATCATAAGATTAATATGTTGTTATTGCTACTGTTATTATTAGAACATAAATATAATACCCTCAATCATCACGATAATTTTAGTGGTAGGGACCTTAACATGGTATCAGACCCATCTCTTTGAAATTCTTTTTGTCATTAAAATTATCTTCTATTGATTGTCGCTCTTACACCATCCTCGAGCCTGTGTAGGGCCACGCCTAATGTAGCATGAGCCTAACATCGGACCACTTTTCGCTTATGCATCTTCAAGGTTTTCTCATTTGATTCCCCGACTTTTTCGGTCTACTACCTCTGACCTTCAATTGTTATCTCTTACAATTGTGTTCCTTGCTCTAATCTAAACAAAGAATCTCGATTGCCAACACCAAAATCTCATCACTAGTCTCGTTTTTTTCGAATCGAATCCAAATTAAATCTAGATCCGACTCCAAATCTGATTCAGATTCAGAAATGACAAGCTCCTCTCCTCCTCTCTTTTGATATTCTGACAAGATTTCCTCTTCTTACAAAGCTTACATGATACCGCGTCATCGTCGACCAAATTCTCTTCTATCAACAGTGATCGCGTCTTTGACTCCGACTGGTGTTCTCTCCTCTTTTGGGCTCTTATATCATCCTCATCCACTTCTAGCGATGCTAACCTATCTTTATCGACGTTGAAAGTACTTGTCCTGATTATCGATTTTTTTCCCTTTGGACGTTCATTCTCCTGTATTATTATTATCATGAATATCACAATATCTTTTTTCATTAACAGAATTCACATTATTTCAATGTCCACTTTGCTTCAAACGAAAGAGACATCTCATGGGTTTTGATGTTTTCCCCATGTATTCTAAGAGACTTCAGGCCCAATCTGCCTTGCGACACGCGGAAGAATTACCTTCAGAATGTGTTCCTTCTCGATCAAAATCTATCTCTTCAGTTGATTCTTCATCCTTAATTCTGCATCCACCGTAGTTCTCTTTTCAACAGTGGGGCACTCTATAGTCTTATATGTTCTCATCAACATATTCGTCTAAATTCTTGATGGTTCCAAAATTTATTTAGCACGTTATTAATGAAATATTGGTATCTTTTTATTTTTATTAAACAAACTCTTGATGTCATGTTATCGTGAGTTTAAGAGAGGGTGTTAAAGTAAATATAATTATTGTGTAGCATAAGTAAGGGTAATATAGTAATTCACTTTTATTATCTATATAAAGAAGAGACTAAATTCTCATATAAGATAAGTAGTCAACCCGTCTATCTTCTCTAAACTTAATACGGTATCAGAGCAAACCAGGTTCGATTCCCACTAGGCACACATTTAAAAAGCGGATTTAAACCAAAAAAATTCTTTAGCGCAAAAACTCAGATTTTGGCTCATAAAAAAGGCGCTCGTCTTTCGAGTGCGTATTAAATATAATATAATATCCTCAACTTTCATCACAACTTTAAAGCTCGGTACAGTGGGAGGGACCTTAATAATTATTATAGCCCACATTACATGAAGTCCATTCTCAACTAAGCCTCCTATAGAAAAATTGTGTTTTGATTAAACCAGAGAAGTTCCCATATCTCCTTCCTAATATTATTTCCAACCAGAGAAGTGGTCTTTCAATCCAATCCAACTCCTACCTAAAATGTTTGTTTCACTTTTTTTCTTTTAGTTCTTATTCATGTTTATCAATAAACATCAATTCCCAAGACAAACAGAGCAATGTATACAAAGGCTCCTGACATTACAGAGACAAACTGGTTAACCCTTGGCAATTGGCATTCCAACATGGCACTCCGTGAAAATTAAGATTATGGACCCATTAGCTATACTGAACAAGTTAGGGTCTGTTTGTTTGCATGTAAAGGGGAGGAAAAATGGGTTTGGGTGGGTTTCATTGCCAATTTTTCATTTTTTTACATATTTATTTTTGGTTCACACAGTGGAGAATAGAATGATGATAATCGTATTGGGTCCACGAAAAGTTTTATGTGGCAATCACACACTTTTCAACCCTCGAGAGCTCGAAAATTGCTCGATTTCTGATCTCGTGGGCCCTACAATTTTTTTTTCTAAAAGGAAATCTATAAGTGTGGGCCACACCACTTTTGTCTCCAAAATTTTACAACCAAACAAACACGTCTTGAATATAAAATGTGCCTGTAGATATAGATTGTAGAGAATTGAAGACCAATGATCGTTTTATTTCACCAATGCCAAATGGCCTTGATAACACATACATGGTGCAACCATTAAAATTACAGTTTTGGATTCTTAAAATTGTATCCAATAGATCTTATAACGTGGGTATAAATTTTGGAAATTTTTTTTTCATACCCGCATAAGCCGTACCCACTAATATATACCCAACACTAAAGCACACGTATGTCGTTGGATATCACCGATACCGAGGTTATATGAATTTCACTTGCTTTAGTTGTTGTTTATACCAGTACGTAAGCCAAAAAGTGGGTATGAAAAGTATTTCTCATAAATTTTAAAAGTAGAATTGTTCTGTTTTCTTATTCGATAATCCAAACCCAACAACCAAAAAAAATATTTCAGTGGCGCTATTGCATATGGATTTTGAAAAACTCAAGGTGGATGTTTTGAGAATGTCAAAGTTTAATATCAGTGGGGCGATCTTAATTAAAGTAAAGTTAGGCCAAAATCCCACCCATGAGTCACATTATATAGTAGTTGGCCTTGAATCTCCATGGAGAGTAACATAATATTGAAAACATTAAAGCGGATTTTGGAAATTATTTTTTACTAATTCGCTTATGTATATCTTCATTTTGTTTTCCGTTTTTGTAAGGGATATAGTAAACAATGAAGGACTTGGGGCACGATCCCAAAAGACTAGTCTTCTAGGTGGAGTTGTCCATATACTTATATACGCAAGATCATCTCCACGTCTAACTGATGTGGGACTATTTGTTCGACCCAAATCCCAACAAACATAAATATAACTGGAACGCATTTTTCTTTTGTTGTTTGGTTGGGTGCAAGTGGGCTGCAACTGCAAAGCACACTTGCACCAAATTTGTTTGCAGGCTTTTTTTTTTTTTTGGGTAACATGCAAAATAGAAAGAAAAAGAAAACAAAATAAGCAAACTACAAGCTAGCCATTGACGCCCTTAGAGAAGGGTTCAATCTCCAATTCTCCTAGAACCTCCATGTCCTGTTCCGTGAGTTCATCTTCTATTGAATTCAAATTGACTAATAGGCAAGCAGGGAGAAATCAATAACAGACTTTCTTTTCCTTTGTTTTTTGCCCAAGCTGATCCCTTTGTGGGAAGGCTTCGAGAGAATGGAGGCAAGACGCTTCAATGAGTCCGCAACATCCTTGGCCTTCTTCTTCAACAACTGCTTCAACGGGACATCATCAGGCACGACAGACACAACCGGCAGAGCAATGGAGTTTCCAGTGAGCATCGCACCGAAGTCGGTCAAAACTTCAGGAGCAATGGAGTTTCCATTCAACCTCCACCACAAACTCGTTAGCGCAGACAGAAGTGGCAAATCGCAAAGAGGACAAAGCCAAGGAACATAGAACATCACGATGACCCACACGACCACAGAAAGAGAGAATGTTTTTGAATTCAAAAGATTGCCAGAATGGGGGAATGAGGGAGCCCTCAACAGCGATCTCTATGCCCGAGAGCAAAGGATTTGAGAGGTCAACCTCCACAATAGCCATAGCATACCGCCTTTTAGACAGCAGATCAGTGGACTCGTCTAAATGAATAAATTGCAGAAATTCAGAATTCATCACTAATCAGGTAAACACTTTCGTTAAACTATGTGTCAATCAAGTATAAGATAAGAAAAATTACTGAAAAAGTACTAGCAAATATTTAACCTAGTTTCCATCCTTATATGCCTTCAAGAACACTAGCCTTCGCAAGGTTTGGAGTAGGTATGCATATGATTCAATCGGTATATCTTAACATATAATTAGAAGTGGTGGTGGAGAGATTAGAAAGTCATGAAAATAATTAGTTAGACATGATGAAAGTAAAACAAAGCATGCAAATGAAATCTAAAAAAGTGCATAAATAAAATAAAGCAAGTAAAATAATAAGAAGAAGATTGAGTAAAAGAATAGAAGAATTGTTATTGAAGTTGTCGCCGTCAATTAAAATAACTCCTTCTCTTTACAATTTTTTTTCTAACTAAAAAAACTAAAAATTATAAAAGAAATTTAAAGAAGAAAAAGAAACTAAAGAAGACCCTAAACATTGATTTCTGATGTGGAGATACTTGATTATGAGAGATTTCAGCTCTTTAAATAGGGTTCTGAGCCAATCATAATAAGATACACATTGTGAGGTTTAATTCAATCCCAATTCAATATAAAGAATTCAATCTGAACTGATCTGCAGCAAGTTGACATATTAATTACTGAATATGACTCATCAGACGGCTGAATTTGATACAGTAGTCAACATAAGAATTTTATCCCTTCAAGTCCTCTTTCTGTAGCATCTTTAATCGTCAGATTTGAGTTTCTATAGAAAAAGTTATGATTCGAATTCCGTCTAAATTCAAGTTAGAATTGATTTTGAACTCTGAATTTAATTTGAATTATCCTTCTTATCTCCAACTAGGATTAGCTTTATCCTATCCATCTTTTAGAAATATATCTTTTGGTTTTAAATTTGAATTGTGAAGATGATGATATATCCTTTTCTCCTCTTGATTTCAATTTGATTTAAATTGAAATCCAAATTTAGATAGGATTAGAGATAAAAGAGAAGCTTCTTTGGTCCTTATCTTCTCATTTAAGTAACTACACGCTATAATTAAAAATAGGGTTAAATAAAAAAGTTAAATAAGAAATAATTAAGAATAAATGTACAAATGTGATAATAATAATGCAAAATTGAGGCACAGAAACGAACCCATAAAACAGCATAAGGTAAAGCATCAGGAGCCAGTCTAAAGTCTGCGACCACGGACCAAGAGCAAGCGCCGCATCATTGAGCACCCAGGGACCACCGAGGGGAGCATGATCCTTATCCTTCGTCAAAGTAAATCGAAAAACAAAAAAAACTATGGTCACGGGGAACACTTCCCACTCTTGCTGGGGGTTCCACAAAGAATCAAGTCCAACCTGAACTTGATGCAATGGGATAGGGCGTTCGAGGAACTTACCTACAAGGGAGAGCCGCCACGGCGTAGATCCATCATTGACGACAGCTTTAGGGATGATAACTGAGTCTGGATGAGCTTTTCTCAGCCATGCAACCGCATCTGGAGTTAGAATGGGGGTGTTTGGGGGGGGGGGGGGGGGGGTGGGTGGGGCGTTGTTAACCAGGTGTTTAATGGAGCTTGCATGTGAAAATAATTTTGGACTTGCATTTTGCAATAAAAAATGGCCCACATCAGCCCAACCGCAAATGGTGCCACAGTAGTTGGATTTGGAACTTACAGGAGATGGAGAAAAACTCGCACTCTCTTTCAGCCTAACAGTAACTGCGCACAGCAGTTGGATTTGTGACTTGCAATAAATGGAAAAGTGCAAATGGGGAAATCTCTCTCTCTCTCTCTCTCTCTCTCTCTCTCTCTAGCTCTAGCTCTTAATCTGAGTCTCTCTTTGTCTTGTGGCTTTTCAAAGCTCACCACCTTTAGGGCATCACTGAGTCTGCCTCATTTGGCAGCAACATACGTTTATCCTCGTGCATCCCCCTTTCTTACTTGGTCAATTCCCCAACTTGACTTAGATCTACCACCTCCGCTACCCATCGAGCTTTTTTCTCATGCCCACTTCCTTGTGTTGTCAATTCCTTTTAGTGCAAAAGACAGCCTCAATCTACAGCTTGTCAATTCCTTTCAGTGCAAAAGGCAACCTCGATTTACAGCTTTTCTTGGTCGTATTCCCTACCACACAGCAACAAATCATCTTTCTCCCACTACAAGTACACAGTAGAAATTCGTCAATCTCTGTTCATAGCTTCAATAATGGTGGCAAAGGAGGAAGATGAGCAACATAAATTGGGTGTAGCCCCTGCAATACCTTCCACATCTTCTTGCTGTAGTTGTGGCTGTTGGAACCTGGAGACTGCCAAGAACAAACTCTAGCTCACAAACAACCCAAAGAGAAAGAGACACAAGCATATAATGGGATTCGGTAAGATTGCTTACATCACTGGGGCAGAAGAGAGAGATCTATTGATGATTTACAAGCAAATAAGAGGATTACAAGGTGTTCTCTCAAGAACTCACTTAGTAAGATTAACCCCAAAATGGGTTCCAAGTTCCTGTTTATAGAGAGAAGGAAAACCCTCCAAAAACTTAGCAAGTCGGGTCTCAAACATTATCAAATCCGACTGTCTGTCGACTGGTCAGTTGATCGCTCCTAGTGTGCCATCGATCGCATAGTCGATTGTGCAGACCCTCCCAACTCTCTGTTAATGACATAGTTGGACCGGTGACCGGATGGTCGATCCGTATCCAATTGAGACCGACTCCCGGTCGACCACCAAACTGTGTTTTCTCCTCTTGTGCATGTCAGTCGACCGAACCTCTGTCAATGAGTTTAAAAACTCTATCATTTCAGTTTTTTATCCTCTCTTTATAATTCTCTATCTCGGTGAAGATTTTTCAAATTTGAGCTGAATACCAATGAATCTAATGCCTCTCCGCGATTGATACATGATTTCTGCCACGAGATTGACACACGTCTCCACTCTGAGATTGAAACACGATCTCTGCCAAGAAGACCAAATGTGAATGTTGACTTACCATACGATTCTGACAAATCTCAAATGTAAAGTTACAATTGATTTCAAACGATCACAACAGATCCAAATGATTGATCCGAAATCGATCCAAATTGAGTTTGTCATCCCCTTAACAACTCTCTCTATACTCCAATATTAATTGTAATGATACCAAAATTTTCAGCTCAGCTATACCAAAAGAATGCACTATACATGCCTTCCTAACACTTCACAGAAGAGAAACAACACAGTATGAGCCGGCCAACGAACATGTCTTCAACTCAGCAATTGAATAAAATACTATTCCAAATGACCTCAAGAACAACCCAACATGAGCCAACAATGACTCAATAAACTGACTGGAATGCCAATCCAAATCTCTTCAAGACGGTCCAACTAAATTTGAGTAGAGCACACCAAATAACCAACTTCAGCTCAGCAAACTAGATGCATACCGTTTTATGCAAGCTCAACTATCTTCACACCAGAAGATCAAATGCTTATTGAGATCACAACTCTCACTTATGTGAAGTCCAAATTGCAGCTTATCACTGTCAATTCTCGAGAGCCCAAATAGCTTCCTACGGGCTGCACCACCAAACAGGATGCTCCATTATGGATGCCTGCATCCCCCTACTCAAGGGATCAAGCTTCTCGTAGTTCATCCAAAGGAGCTCCACCAAGATCCACTAACTTTCTTCTTTGCAGCAACCCAGTAGATTGAGATCCATGTTTCTTTAGAACCCACTTTCACAGATTCCTTTTTGTTTCTTTAGCTACAATTTAAACAACTTTTTCAACTTGTTCAGTATCCATATCGGCTACTCGATCTCCACCAGGTGTCACAACCGATGAAATCCCAGGTGATACTAAACCAACTGGGCAACATGGAGTAGCATCCGCCCGCTGTGATAACAACTTTATCTTCATTATCTTCACCTACTAGGAGACGGTAGGCTTCACCATCGAAGTGTCATCCAATATGATATGTCTGCTCGAGACGAACTCTCATTTACCATAACTTGTAACCTTTTAAATCTTCTTTGTATTCCAAAAATTATAACTTGTTTGCTTTAGAGTCCAACATGTCTTTATTGATATCAACATAGGTCGGACAACCAAATACTCTAAGCAAACCATGGTCACGAGCAGCTCTACCTGACCAAATCTCCAATGAAGTCTTACCTTTGATCGCAGTTGTCGGTATCCTATTAAAGAGATGACTAGCATAACAATCGCTTCAGCCAAAATGATTTGTCTAACGATGCATTAGACAGTAAATATTGAACCTTCTCTGGCAAGGTACAACTCATCTCTCTGGTTACACCAATTTTTCCATTTGTGAAGTGAGTTATAATATCATTGTTCTGGTCAAATTACAGAAAAAATCCTTGCACTCTTCAACATGATCATACCGGAGCACCTTGATCTTCCTCCTGTCTGATTCTCTATCAGCTCCTTCCACTTCACCAACAACTCTACGACTTCTACTCTTTATCTCATAGGGTATATCCAACAATGCCTAGAATGATCATCTACAACAGAGACAATGTACCGATTGCCTCCAAGTGATGTTGTCTTGATAGGACTCCAAACATCCATGTGAACACAATCAAGAAAATCATGCAAATGGTGAGTAACAGTGTCGAATTTCACCTTCTTCTTGTCTAGAACACAACTGTCACGTGAATCCAAATGGCAAGTCGATGCATCTTTCAATGCAAGATCTGATATCAATCCAACTTGTCTGAGCCCTCTTTGCCATAATCTGGTAGAATCGTCATCCGACCGTTTTGAAGACACCAATCTAGTAACTGCACTACCCATCAAGTAGGACATGTTATTGTGTCGAATGCCCTTTAGAACAACCAATGATCCGTAAAACATCTTGAGAATGCCTTCTCCAAGAGCCCCTCTCAGGCCTTCTACTTCCATAGCTTCAACTGAGATCAAGTTCTTCATCATATGAGGAATATATCTCACATTCTTCAACTCTCTTATTGTCCCATCATACATCTTGATACGAACAATATCTTTACTAACCAACCGGCATGTGTGATTATCTTTCATAGACATCAAATTGTCATCCAGCTCCTCAAAGCTAGCAAATAACTCCTTTCTGGGATAAATGTGGTAGGTAGAGCTCGTATCTAATACCCACTC
This sequence comes from Agave tequilana, assembly GCA_038442645.1. NCBI lineage: Eukaryota > Viridiplantae > Streptophyta > Magnoliopsida > Asparagales > Asparagaceae > Agave > Agave tequilana. The sequence goes on along the minus strand of JAVJIF010009959.1, from coordinate 130,667 downwards.
AAACGCATATGAATAACAACTTAATGGTGTAATAGAAAGTGAAAAACAAGAAGAGTCAGAATCATTACCATCCGACTTCACGATATTGGCCTCTGATCGTGACTCCTTCTTCAACTTATTGAGTCTTGGACAATCACTCTTCTAGTAATTTTTTTTTTACAGTGATTCTTACTCAGTTTGTGATTACTAAATATGGGTTTCCAATTAGATCTTTGTTGATTTCCTCTTCTTTGGTTTGGACTACTTCCTCTCCCGGCAATATCTCTGCTGATGTTTCACTGGAAGAAGACTCTCTGTCTTTCCTCCTCAATTCAAGCTTCACAAAAGCAGTAGTCTACCTCACTGTAGCTAAGGGATATCCTCCCATTAATCAACATAAGCATAAAGGTCTCATATCCCTCATCAGGGAGAGAACTCAATAATATGAACACTTTATCTTCATCCTCGATCACTACGTCCAAATTTACTAAATTTGCGAGAAGCTTCATGTTGATGTTGATGTGATCACTAATGGAGAATTCTCTCTTCAACTGAAAATGATAAATTCTCTTCTTCAAATGCAAATGATTCTTAATGCTCTTCGTCAAGTACTTGCTCGTGAGAGTCTCCAAATCTTCTTCGCAGAAGTCTCATTCATCACATCATGCTTTAGATTTTATGTTAACTAAGACCTAATGATACCACACGCTATCTTATTCATCTTCTTGCATACCTTCTCATCTACTTTTGCCACTCTCTCTTGAAGCTCAAGAGTGTAACGCCCCGATCCGGCGGGTACGGAGACGTTACTGCGACGTATATACGCAGGTCAGAAATACCCTCACGTATATACGCTAAGCATCAGTACAGGCAAGAATCAGAGTACGGAAGCAAATTGTGCATTATACATTCCAACACATGAGTACAATTACAAAGTTATCACCAGAGGTGACAAATATTACAATAATATTACATCACTGATAGGCGCAAATGCGAGAATACAAAGGGATGTACAAGAGTGAACAGTAAAGAGGCACTCACGAGTTTACAAAAGGAAAACTTGAGAGGCACACAGGGGGCCTGGAAGAATAGAGCTCTGGGCGGTCTGCTGGAGATCCACGCTACCGCTACGCCACTCTGATCAGCAACTGGGAGAATCCACACGCTCCAAGCTCCATGACCTGGACATGAGGATCCAGGGGAGTCAGATAGAACTCCCCAGGCGAGTGGTGGTACGAATGCCAAGTGGCGAGCATAGGTAAGCATGCAGGAGCAAGTAGATATAAAACAAGTGATATCAAGTAGGAACTACTCATGGTATGATAAGATAAGAGAAGGTAAAGAAATGAGAAGTAAAGTAGATAGGGCAACACCAGATATCTCCTAAACTAACATAAAATCGATAAAACCGAATAAAACCGATTACGAGCAAAACCGATTGTACAAGCTTAGGTCACGGCCCCATGAGACTAGTACCTCGAAGGAATAATCCAAACAAGGAAACCCTCATCTATATACCTTTATCCCATGTCACCGTAATCCGAGCGCGTACAACCCGAGTTACAAAATAACACATCAAATTGTATATTAGCATCTTATTATAATTGGAGCCGTCTAAGTTCCAGGCTTCAGTATGTGTCCCATTCCACATACGTCCACTCACAACTTATATAGCAAGTTATTTGGAAACTGATAAAGTTCGATGAATCATGTTTCGGATGGGCCCCGTACATGCCCGGGACAACGGTTCAGGAGTATCTGGTGCTGAGCCGGAACGTACCGCTAGGTACCGGGACTTATTTACGCCCGAACAGGAATAGAGTATCGCAGATCCCATAGAAATAGGCCTAGGGCGTGTGCATACCCGGCAGGAATAAACAGGAGTAGGGGTGCCAGCACACCCACGGAATCCCTGGTGGCCGCCAGGTGATCCCTCAAGTATGTGGCCACGCGCGGCTCGATAAGACCACCATAAACATGATTAATTAGGGCCCATCAGTTTCCCCCAAACCGGGTACAAGTTATCTTATAATAATTTAATATGTGATTATCAATTTACGGGAATAGCAGGTACAAGACATGATCAGGAGTTCAGGAGTACGTGAGTACTACAGATTCAGGTCACTGTATATATAATACATGATAACAAGTATAATATTCCCGTAAATGAGATAATCACAGGTCAAGTATATCATGCCGGGTGTCAAGTGATAGCATGACAGGAGGATGATATTTGGCAGGTGACCAATCATGTCAAGAGATTGATATTAGTCCGGTGGCAAGTCATATCGTAACAAGGGGCCTTGCCAAGTAGTATCATGTCTAGTGTTAGGTGATAACACGACAGTTGTCAGGTGGTACAAACAGGTGTTAAATAGTAGCATGTAAAAGACAGGTATGAAGTAATGACATGGCATGTCAAGTGTTAACTTATCAGGTAAATACATGGCATGTGATAGAATAGTAGCTGAGCACAATCAAGCGGAGCTGAGCAAGCTGGAGTGTACAGACAGCAAACAGTATTTAACACTAGAGCGTCTGGCAAGGTTACCGGGACAACTCGGCTTAAAGTGCGAGTAGAAAATCCGGCAGCATCTCGCCTAGACGAATCTAGTGGTAAAGCGCTGAACGCTGATCATGATAACCAGGCGGAGCTGAGAGACCTGACGGTCCCAATCACTTCCCTTTCGAGATAGTGAGAGACCGGAGGCTGAAGGGTCCAGAGAAACCTGACGGTCCCAATCACGTCTCTTTCGAGATAGTGAGAGACCGGAGGCTGAAGGGTCCGAGAGACCTGACGGTCCCAATCACTTCCCTTTCGAGATAGTGAGAGACCGGAGGCTGAAGGGTCCGGAGGTCAAGTACGCTCGGGGTTTAAGCGCACTCTCGGTGGCTACCAGCCATCCCAGGAGTGGGCAGAAACCCAGAGTCCAACGACCACGAAGGGTCGGCCACGCATGGTATAAAGCAGTAAAATACAACACAGGCATGGTACATGTACAAGAATTAAACTACCCTAATACAAGCATTCGTCACAGAGCAATACATGTCCAGTCATTGGCACTCGGCCATACACAAATACAGGGACTCAGCCCAATACAAAATACATTTAAACATGAAATAAAATACATGTCGACCCGACAAAGCGGGGAAACCCAAATGGAGGCGAGAGCGAGGACACTCGCCTAAATCTCCGGAAGAGCCGAAAACTCTAAAATCCATGGAACTCGCGCACGCGCCATAAAATATAATAATATATAAATATTAGAGAGGGAAAGTGAAGAGGAGAGAGAAAGAGTTAGAGAGAAAGAGAGAGAAACCTAGAGAGAGAAGTATATGGAAAGAGAGAGGGCACAGGGAGACGCGGGTTTTGAGAGTGAGACGCGGGGTCGCAGACGCGGGAGTCGCGTCGCGAAGATGCCACAAACGCAGGGTTCGACACCCGCGTTCAAGTCAGGACGCGAGGAGAACGCAGACGCGAGCATGAACTCCGCGTCGCGTTAATACAAGAGCGCGAGGATCCGCGTCAAGGGATTGTCTGGACGCGGGGTGAGATTCTCGTCGGTAATTTACAGGGGAGAAGGGAGATCTAGAGAGAGATTAGGGAGGAGAGAGAGTGATAATCTGAGAGAGAGAGAGAAGGGGTAATCTGGAGAGAGAGAGAGAGAGAGAGAGATAATCTGAGGGAGAGAGAAAGTTCGGGAGAGAGAGAGGACAGGAGAGAGAGAGGAGACAGGAGAGAGAGAGAACAGGAGAGAGAGAATTTGAAGAGAGAGTGAGAGAGTTGCTTAGAGAGAGAGAGATGAGAGAGATAGAGGAGAGAGAAAAAAGGCAGTAGAGAGAGAGAATTTAGGGGGGCTGTTGCCCCTCCTGCTCTCGCACAGCGCCCCCCTCTGGGGGCGCTCGGCCTGGCCGCCGGCCAGGTGGCGGCGCGGGCGGCGCCGGCCACCGGCAGGGGAAGTGGCGCCGGCCACTCCCCAGGAGAGAGGGAGAGAAAGAGGGGGCCGTTGCCCCCTTAGCAGAGAAAGAGGGGGGCTGTTGCCCCCCTCAGCCCACGCACAGGGGGCCCAGGTGGGCCCCCTGGTCGCGCACAGGCCGCCGGCTTCGTGCCGGCGGCGGTCAGCCCCCGCCGGGGCACCGGAGGAGAGAGGAAAGGCCGGCTGTGGTGTCGCCGTGGCCGGATCTAGGGGGAGGAAAAGAAAGAAAAATGGAAAAGAAAAGAAAAGGAAAGAAAGGAAAGAGAAAAAGAGAGAGGGGAAGGAGATGGCTGGAGTTGGGATGGGGCCTCCCTCGCCGGCGACGTGGCCGAAGGCCGGTGATGGTCTTGCTTGGGCGTCGGCCACCATGGAGAAGAAGAAAAAGAAGAAGAAGAGAGAAGAGAAGAGAAGGGAGAGAAAGAAAAGATAAGGAAAAAGAAAAAGAAAAGAAAAAGAAGAGAAGGGGGATGTGATGGGGAGGTGACCGGGCCCATGTGGGCTTTAGGTCGGCACTGGATTCGGTGGGAAAAGAAAGGAAAAGAAAGGAAAAGAAAGAAAGAAAGAAAAGCAAAGATTCAAAAAATAATAATATAATATTGGGGTCGGCAAATATCGACTGCCCCCGAAAAATCCCCAAAAATACCCAGAGGTAGAAAACGTCATCCTGAGGAATAATTGAAATCGATTTTCAGAAATAAAATCCCATTTCAAATTAAAAATCCGGAAGTCAACCGTCGATACCGGTCTACACCGGGTCGGCCGCGTTTTGATAAATTCTGAAAAATCTCGAAAAATGTATTAAAGAATAAAATATGATTTTAAGAAGTAAAGTGAAAGCGGAATTCAAAAATTCAATTCCGATTGTAAACTAAAAATCCGGGAATCGGTCAGCGGCACTGGTCGACACCGGTTTTGAAGATTTTCAATTTAATTCAGGAAAATTTCAGAAAATCATAGAAAATTTAATATATTGGAAAATGATATTTAAAACTAAAATCGGTCAAATCTAAATACTAGAAAGACCAAATTGAGTAATACCCTTGAATCGGGTCCTCGGTTCAGACAAGAGCTGACTCCGAGTCCGTGAATCCGGATCCAAGACAAAACGATCATATAAATAATTCATAATACAAAACAAATACAGGAAGTAAATCGAAAAATACGATCGAAAAATCTGAATACGCAACTAAGTACGTATTCTGGGAGCGGGGTGTTTGTTTGCGCCGGAAAAAGAAAGAGGGAATTGCTGTAAAGATTTCTTTGACTCAGATGAAAAGATTACAACAAGACTTTTCCTTCCAGTTACAAGGGAGGGAGGATGTTGAAGCTTGAATCCCCCCTTTGTTTAATGCTGGGTTCTTCGTGTGGCGGTGGAGAGTGAATCTTGTTCTCCGTTGACCAGATGACCGTCCTGGACCGTCGGGGGTCTTCTCTTCGGTCGGTAGAAAGAGTAACTCAGCTCCGTCTACCAAAACTCTCAAAGAGGAGGTAGGCGAAGAGCGGCTAGTACTCAGTAAGCTCGCTGAAGAGTCTCCTCCCTCTGTCTGTTGTTGAAGTTGTGCTTCCCTCTTGATGATCCTCTTGCCTGGATTTGATCGATCTTGATGATGCCTTGACCTTCTTAATTCTCGACCTCTCCAAAGCTTCGATCCCCTCTTCATAGCAAACAAGGCTATTTATAGGGGTCTCAGGGGGTGAAGGTGCCTCCTGAAAACGCTCCCGAATGAGGGGCCACTACCCGCTACATGCGCGGTGACTGGCCCCGCAATCAGGGCAGTTGCAACTGAGACGCGGGCGTTGAGCCAAACGCGCCTTGAAGTTTGAGACGCGGGCGTCGAGCCAAACGCGCCTTAATGCTGAGACGCGGGCTTCGGGCCTTCACGTCTGGACGCTGAGGCGCGGGCGTCGGGCCGACGCGCCTTGATGCTGAGACGCGGGCTTCGGGCCGACGCGTCTGGACGTTGAGACGCGGGTGTAGAGCCAACGCGTCTTAATGCTGAGACGCGGGCATCGATTCCTCGCGTCTAGAGCTTGAGACTCTGCTTCCTTAATGGCTTGTCTGTTAGTCATTTTTATACAGCCTACAGAACCCCCTCCAAAGTTTCTGATATTCCGCAGTTGAATGGGACGGATTTCGGAATACTTTGGATCATAGCCGTGTTCGCCTTTATGACTGGACTGTTGATGCTTCGGGCTTGATCTTATCTGGAATTGGTCTTCGTGAGTGTACTGTTGAACTCTTTGAAGCCGTCAGAGTTGATCGTGTTGGGTGTCTAGATATACAGTCTAGACCTCCCCGATTGCTTTTAGTCTGTCACGGGTGCGCTTTTGGCCGGGAGTGGTTGGTTGTCTGTTTGCGTCAGTGTACTGTTGAACTGACTTGCAGAAGCAGGAGACTGGACGCAGGTTCCCTTTTGAAAAAGCAGAGACTGCTTTAAAGACGCGACTTCCATGGGGTAGACGCGACGTTTGGCCCGTTTGAGGGGACGCGGACTTTGGAGAGACGCATCTCTTGAAATGCAGACGCGATTTTCTGGGTGCATTTATGATGATGCTGATGGGGCATGTCCATCGAAGAGCCGCGTACTTTGGGGTGCGCACCTGTGCCATGTCATGATTACGCCGCCAGCTGGCCTGGGAAAACGGCGAGATTTCGCCTTTTGGCGCGCGGATTTCCCGGTTCATTAAATGAACTGCTCCACGTGTCAACTTCTGACTTGTGGCGGGGTCGCGACGCATGATCTTCCCTGTTCAAACAATGATTTGGCTCCACGCGTCAGGCAGCGATTCGCTGCAGCGTTTATTGGGCCAAACGCTGCGTATCTTCGCGAATCTCTGTGCCTATAAAAGGCAACAGTTAGAGAGAGACACATCTTCTTCTCCGAATGCATTTGCTGAGAAAAGAGAGCTTCCCTCCTCTTGTTTGTTCATCTGTCCATCTTCGAACTCGGATTTCTGAACATCGATGGCTCCCAAGACGAAACCGACTGCATCATCCTCAAGGGCGACCGCCGTCGAGGCTGAGAGAGATGCTTCCTCTGCGCAGGAGGGTGTTTTCCGAGGTAAAAATGTACCTTCGGCGTGGGTTCCGCCATTAAAACATGTTCATAGAACCCTAAGAACCTTTAACACAAGATCGTGTTTGATTCTCGGACGCTGTCCTTGAGATGATAACCGGGGCGCGGGCCTGATGATCCGACGCTGGTGAACTCTGCATTCTGGATCCTTCACTTAGAACATTTCTAATTGTGAAGGTCTCTGGACGCGATTTGCAGAACGCGGATTTGATCCATGCGTTCTGTGCCGCGTTTTGTGCCATCAGGCGCCGATTTGATGAATCTGGTGTCTGAGTCCAAGCACTTTGAAATTTCACAAGTATTGGTTTGCAGAACGCGGATTTGATCCTTGCATTCTGTGTCTTCAACCGCCGATTTTGTAGAATCTGGCGTTTGAGTCCAAGTACTTAGAATTTTCATAAGTCTTGGTTTGCAGAACGCGGCTTTGCAGGTCTGGACGCGGGTTCGAAAAATTCCTGCGTCCAGTGTCTCGGCTGCGTTTTGAATTATGAACACTTAGCGTCTTCCCTTATTTTTGGCATAGTATCTGACCAAGTGTCTTCTTCTTTTGCAGTGCCGCATGTTTCAGGTTCACTTACCAAGATGCACCACTTGGACGCGTGGGTGGTGCCGACCGGGGCTTGACCTTTGTGCAAAGAATGAGTGTCCCCGTGACTGCTGACCAGTTACTGGATCGCAGGCTTTCTAATGTTAACAGGAGAACCTTTCGGGCACTTATGACCGATGCCGCACTCAAAACGGATGACGGCGTCAGGTTGGAGAAGCCTGCCTTCTTCTTTGGGGATCATATCTATGATGATGGCCGTCGTGTGTCTGAGGGGACCTATAAATGGCTCCGTGAGATAAAGGACGGAAGATTCTTTCTTCCAGACATGGAGAGGATGTTCCCGATGTCCTACTTCCAACACATGTCTGTCCCCCGGAAGATGGAATGGGACATTTCGCAGTATATCCCTGAGATCGCCCTTGGTGACTTTGGCCTTCAAAAGGTAGACCGCCATGATAGTCATGACGGGTCAGTTGTCGGACTGTTCCCTGCGTCGTCCAAGCCTGAAATCCCAATTGGAGAGATCCCGGAGCTTGCTACCACCTTCCTCAATTCCTTCATAGAAGCAGGGGGTGACTATCCTGTCGACTTCCGTGCGTATGGGTGGGTCCACTCTCCAGGGAACTACTGGTGGGGCAGGATGGTGGGTTTTGTCCTTACCAATCTTGAGGGACCGCTGAAGCGTGTGGGGCTGTACCCAGCAGTCAGGGCCGTGCAGTGGGGCGTCCCGATGAGTTCTCATAACTTCTTTGGGATTCTGGAGCGCTACAATCCTCGGACGGGGACATTCTTTACTCCGGTCGGAGAGATGGGCCTTTCCCTGCACGAGTTGTATGAGGTCTCGGGTTGTCGTCAAGGGACATTCCTTACGAGGAATTTGTCCCAACCACCAGGGAACTGCGCCTTTGGAAAAAGAATCTCCTCAAGTGTACGAGACCTACTGGGAGGTGATGTGCCATTTCTACATCTGCGGCCAGACAACTGCCTGGAGGTCAGGAGGCGTCAAGCAACTATCCTGGGCTGATTATCTGTTTAATAATGTCAGCAATAAAGATCTCCCAGTAATCCGACTAGCTCCTAGTTCTGGTGGGGAAGTTGAAGACAGGATCGACGCAGCTTCTGACAAGTTCTACACCACGGAGTCGAACGAGGACGGCTTCGACCCTGACCTGGTCTTTGAGAGCTTTCACCATCAAGCCCGGACCCCTATTTCTGATCAGGCGTTGTTGGCGGGCTTCCTGATGTTGTGGCTGAAGAGGTGTGTGGTGCCCACGCTACCACATGAAGTTATTGTGGCAGATGTGGTATACCCGGCGGTACTCTTGGCTCATGGCCACCCCATAGCCCTTCTTCCAGCCGTGGTGGCTGGTATTCAAAGCGGGCTGCGGGTGCTGACCAAGAGCTTCTGCGAACCCCCAAAGACTGCTAATTCCCGTGGGGAGCCGTATACCGACTCAGAGGGGAACCCGACGGTGAGGCACCCCAACCCGCGGATTGAGCTGCCTTACACGTACCTCATGGCTTGGTACGTGATGCATTGCCCATCTCTAATGACGGCGGCGCGTGGGAGCATGGATCATATCCCATTTGTGCAACGGCTGGAACGTTCGGAGTGGCATGACACCTACCTGTATTACATTAGGAAGCGTCTTTCCTGTGCCACGAACTATCAGCTTAACCGTTGTTTTCCAGAGGTTCAAGGTGCAGCCCCCGGGGAGCTGTTCACGGATGTCGCTGGGCGGGATGACTTCTCGCAATTGCCTGCTGGAGCCTTCTGGTGGTTGATCAATATACGACCAGGATATGTGCTGTTTCGCCAAGGGACTTCCTGCACTATCGAACCGTATATGCCAAGTCGTTTTGCCCGACAATTTGGCTATGATCAGCTTTACGTCGGGAATCCCAATGCTCAACTTGCTTTGACGGGAACCTGTTCGAAGGCGCTCGGGCTTGGTATTACAGTGTGGCTGGAGGGACGGGAGCAACGTTCCATCTACCCGACGAGGCGCCTAAGTGCCGTATGAGCTTCAGCTTCTGTACTTGGTACTCCCAAGCCGGCCAGACGCCAGATCTTATTCCGGAGTCTTCATGTCTTGAGAGTATCAATGCCAGTCTCGAGGAGAGGTCCGAATCCAGTAAACGTTCTAAACTCCTCGACCAGTACCTGAAAGCTCAGAGGGAGGTCGAGAAAACGATCGAGGAGGGAGCCCCCAGTAGTGAGGGCGGAACGCGACCGGCAAGGGCAAAGCCGCAAGTGACGAGGGCGGAGCCACCAGCAATGAGAGTGGAGCCGCGACGGTAAGGAGGTTGAAGCAATTGGCGAGGAAGCGTCGTCGACGCTCTGCTTCTGTAGTTGAGCCTGCCCCAAAGAAGGCTCGGAGGGACTTAACGGCTGAAGTCTCTCAATCCAGAGCTATCTCTGCTGGAGTTGAGGCTCCTCCTGAAGGTGTCCCTGTTAGAGTTGAGGAACCGCTGGAAGATGAAGATTTTCCAAGCTTGGTCCGTGCTCCTAGGTCGCGCAGCAAGGCCATGGAGGAAGGGGAGCTCGTTGAGCGACCCCTTGTTGCTGGTGATACCGAGTCACCGGAGGTTGACATAATGGGCGAAGAGGATGTCGAGATTCCAGGAATCTCAACTCAGCCCGAGTCTCCTTCTGCTCATGAAGGGAGAGACGAGGTACAGCAGCCGGGGTCTCCTAGTGTCTTTATTTCCAATCCTCGGGCAGTCGACCCTAGTCCTACCACTGGGGTGATGGGGGTAAGGCTCCTGTTGCGGAGCTTCCTCGCGTGGCGCTATCGTCTTCTTCGTCATCGGGAGAAAGTGACTTTGAAGATGAAGTCGACCATGGCGATGAACCCGCTCTTCCTGATCAGAGCAAATTCTTCCACATCTCGGAGGAGAAAATATACGGGGGCGAATCATCGACTGCGTTACCGCTGGCGATAATCCCTGCTGAAGGTACAACTTCCTCGCATGTCGAGGCGATGGAAACAGAGTTGACCCAGCCCAAGGGGATTGAGGCTTCGGTTGCCGAGACAACCTCAGTGGGGGCAGCTGTTGAAGTTGGGGAGCCTTCCCTTTGCCAGGAGGGGAAACAATCATTGAGGCTGAGGAGGCTCTCACTCCGCCGGTGGAGAAGGCTACTGCTGAAGCTGGGGAGACTCCCATTTTACAGGACTCGACGCCTCTGGACCTCGAACCTAGTAAGGCAGCTCTGACTGAGGGGGCTCAGGTGGGGAGTCTGACGATCGGCACCCTTCCAGAAGGCCACACAGCTCACTTCTCGGTGGAAGTTTCTGAAGAGGTTGTGCTTACAACTCCTTCATTGGTCGTGGAAGCTCCTGCAGAGGCAGCGCTCCAGGAAGCGCCAGCGGGTAGTCTTGCTCTTGCCACATCGACGGCCGGCACGGCTCTTGTGCGAGAGACCCGCCCTATATCCCTTATCCCATGACAGAAAAAGGGTCGGGAAGCTTCTTAGGTGGTGAAGACATGGGGGAGCTGGCACGTCAGATGGTGCAACAATTCTTCACCTCGATGGGATCATGTATTGATCTCATCTTCCGTGGACACAGCACCTTCCAGTTCGCCCAGAGGCTTCTTGAAAATATGGCCGTGAGCGTCGAATTGGCGGGAGGCCTTCACTTGCCAGGGCATGCCTGCGGGTGGTAGAGCAACTTGGAGATAACCTGCGGGAGCTGGAATCTTTGGAAGATACTGGCTCTTTTGATGAAGCCCAGGCCACCTTGACTAGGCTCCTAGCTGATCAGGAACGGGAGCGACAGGAGGCGGAGGCACAAATCGCTGCCGAGATCCGCGACCTTGAATATTCCAAGGCTGAATTTCAGAAATTAGCCGGGGATTCGAGGGAATCTGAGCTTAGTGTGTAGAGCACGGAGCAAGTCATCCTCAGAACTCGGGATATTATCGCCAAGGCGGAAGCTGTTCTTGCGCTAAATGAGGAGAAACTTGTTTCCCTCAAAAAGGAGCTTGAGGAGCAACGGGCTGCTACGGCGCGTGCTGAAGAGAGTCTATCCCTACAATCTTTCAGGGTGGAATCTCTGCGGATGCAGCTGGCTGCCAGAAATTTCTTATCTGAGGCGGAGCTGCGGGACCGGGCTATCATGGAGGCTGAGAGGACGCGCCAGCATGAGATTCACCGCCTTAGGGAACAAATCCGTTCCTTGGCGCACCAGGACATTTAGCCTTCTTTTTTTTTTCTTTTTGTAAAGAAAAGGGACACTCTATTATCAAGAGTGTTTGTATCCACTTCTATCATTTTTGATATAATAGAAGTTTTCTTTAAAGCTTTTGTCCCAATTTCTTTGTCCTGTTGTGGATGAGTCCAACTCTTGATCACTAGTCGTGATTACTGAACTTAGGTAGGACTAAGTTCTTTTAATGAGACGCGGTCTTGGCGAGACGCGGCATTAGTGGCATCAATCTATGGGGACTTAGATTTCACCAAGTCTTTTTGACGAGACGCAGCGTCGATCACAGGGTGAGACGCGGTCGTCAGTCCACCGGAACTTAGATTTCACAAAGTCCTTTTACTGAGACGCAGCGTCAATCATAAAGTGAGACGCGGTCATCATTTCATAAGAACTTAGATTCTACTAAGTCCTTTTGATGAGACGCGGCGTCAATCACAAATCGGAACGCGGTCTTCTTGATGAGATGCGGCGTCAATCAAAAGATGAGACGCGGCATTGATCCGTAAAGTAAGACGCGGCTGTCAGTCCCTGGGGTGAGACACAGCGTCAATCACAAGGTGAGACGCAACTCTGAATAACGCAAATCTGTCTTGCGCGGATCGGGCAGACGCAAGAGATGCAGCCTTGTCTGCTGAAGGGACGCGGCTTTCCCATCTGCGTTTAATGTGATCTGACTCAAGATTTTAGGAGATCTTTGCTCGTCAGGTCTTCAATGTCGATTGGGATTCCGAGTCATCCGTTGATTCCCAAGGCAGTTATCCACGCGTCAACTCCTCATTGGACTCAGGAGTTACTGCCCTTAAATGCAAAACCGACGCGGGCGGTTGAAAACCGGCGCTTGCGACGGTTTCCAAAGCGGCGTTCCACGCGTCAATCCTTCACTGGGCTTTGACAATCGTGCGTGACGGTTCCAATTAACGCCCCATTAATGGCAGTTATTAGGGCCTGCCTATAAATAGGGTGCGCTCCCCTTCTATAATCCAAGCTTGATTATTTCTCTTTGGATTGCTCTGAGAAGTCCCACCTTCTTCAGAAAAGAGTTTCTTGATAGGGATTCCGTCTCCATGGATGAAGGTAATTCCGAGAATGAAGATGACCCAGAGCTCTCACGCTTCGGTTTGGTCTCTTCAAGAAGAACCCCTCTCGGATCATCTTGGACGCCTGCGTTTGGGTGCAGAGAGGCCAACTCTGGCCAGAGGTCTCTGCTGGTATGTTCCCCGATGATGTGTATAGCCTGAACTTTGGCATAACCATCTAAATGAAGTCCCGGTGCATTCCTTCTCTGGAATTTGTGCCAGTGACTTGACTTCTCTGAACGCGGGCGCTTGACGCTGGCTTTGCCCATCGCGTTTCATTGCCTTGGCGTGTTTTCGACCTGAATCTTGAAACTCTTATTCACTCAACAGAGAGATGGCAATTTTCGGCGTTCTGAAATTCTTTGCGTCTGGTGCATTAGGCGCGGGTACAAACTGAGGCCGCGTTTGAATCCTATGCGTGGCGCAGTTTGACTTGCGTCTGTTTGACTGCGCGGGTCATTCTCGCGTCTGAAGTCTTGAATGGCTGCCGCGTTCTGTTACTCAGTTTCCTTTATAAAAATGTACTGAGTTCCAGATTTTCTGACTCTTGCTTATTCTTTGCAGGTAGGCTTGCTCGTCCTTTTTCAGGTTTGCTGGGCCCCAGAAAGAATATACCGGCTGGCGAACTTGCTCCACGTTCGTTTGTGAGAGATTAAATTATGGTCCTCGTCGTTTGTGAGAGATTAAATTATATCTCCGACGAGGACCCACATCTCGCCAAGGTCTCTTCAGATCTCCTGCACCACTCTTGCCTGATGGCAAGAGATGGTCAGGTCAAGTATGACGGCGAGGAGGTTCCGGCGGTTACGGTGGCGGAAAGATCCTCTTCCTCTCCCTACTCCAGAAGTGACATCAAGAACATTCCGTTGGATGGCCTGCTGGGGAAAGGGATGGTGATGAATGCAGGACTTTCTGCTGCCGCTGGACCTAGTGGAGGGTAGCATCCTTTGTGATGACTCCTAAACTTCCTCTCTCACCCCAGGAGTGACTCCATGTTTGTTGGATGGTCTGCTAGGGAAAGAGACACGCCTGAACGAAGGGTTGCAGGACCTTCTGTTGCCACCGGACCTCAAGAACACCATTGCTCTTAGCTTAATCAGCTAGGGCGCTTTCGACTTTTGCGTCAATGCCATGGCGCAATCGGTTCCAATTGTGCACCTGGGATCAGATGCGGTTTCAAAGAGTGAGTACGGCCTCTGAGAGAGAGAGGGACTTCTTTGTACTCCTTAATTGTAACACTCAATCTTATTGTATAAGAGAGCATTTTGTATCACTTTCATATGCTTGAATATATATAAATAAATGTGACACTTTCCTTTTTACTTCTTTTGTCTCGAACTTTTTGCCTTTAGTTGGACATGTAGAAGCAAGGAATCTTTTGACCTCATCAAAATTATGATAGTAATCTTAACAAGTCAAAAAGTTATGAGGAAAGATCCTGTTTCAGGAACCTTCATGATACTGTCAGAGGTGCAATGTTAACTTGACAGAAAAATGGAATGATTTTTGGTGGACCTGCCACTTTATAAAAGAAAGTGACAAGTGGAGTGTGTACCCCAGAGAAGGTGAACTTTTATCAAGGATTTGGGATTAACTTGATTTAAGATCAGCTGGGGATTTTGATGGAAGCATTGTTTATCGGTGTAATGTTAACCAACAATGCCTCCAAAATGAATTTGATACTCGGTTGGGGAGAATATCAAATGAAACTAGACTCGTGGGGAATCTAGTAAGATTTTTACCGTTAGAGGTGTGATATTAACTTAACGGTTAGAAGTAGTCTTGTCAGAAGTGTAATATTAACTTGACAAGGACGTGAGTTAGAGGTGTGATATTAACCTAACTCATCAGCATCTCAGTTTTATTTGGGAAAACTGAGGGTGTCACTGTCATAGGTGTGATGTTTAACTTAACAGTGATAGTAATGCTAGAGGTGTAATGTTGAACTTGGCATTAGTCGTCTCGGCTTAAAGAAGTCGAGGAAAGGTCATAGCCATAGGTGTATTGTTGAACTTGGCAATGACTCGGATGCTAGAAGTGTAGTGTTAACTTGGCATCGTCCGTCTCGGCTTGGACAAGGAAGTCGAGGAAAGGTCATAGCCATAGGTGTATTGTTGAACTTAGCAATGACTCGGATGCTAGAAGTGTAGTGTTAACTTGGCATCGTCCATTTCAGCTTCGATATGGAAGTCTGAAGAAAGGTAACTGTCAGAGGTGTGATATTAACTTGACAGACACTCGATGTACCGCTTAGAGGTATAATGTTAACTTAAACAGTAGTTTGTCAGAGGTGTGATATTAACTTGACAAGAATTTGCTTGCGATAGGAGCAATTTGAGGACCTGTCATTCTATTGATGAGAATTGACAAGTAGAATTTGAAGTGCCAGAGGTATAGTGTTAACTTGGCAAATTTGAGAGTTTGTTACTCTATGCAGAGTTAATAAGCCAGGTTTGTACTCGACGAGGAGTATTCATTACCAGAGGTATAGTGTTAACATAGTAATGATTGCATTTTGTGGTCCTACCATTCTATGGATGAGAATTGGTAAGGGATTTTTTGGAGGGAAGAGTGGAATCAAGTCCACTTAGGATTTTTAGCAAACCCTCAGCTATCAACGGATTTGAGGTGCCTTTACCAACTACCGTTTGAGTTGGGCTAGCCATGCTATTCCCCTCAGCATGATAAGTTGTCGAAGACTTATGTTGGGCTTAAAAGCCAACATTTTCCTCTATCCTTAGCCGTCGGAGGCGTTGGATGTTTTTGATCAGAGGTGTATTTTTTTAACTTGATCGGCAGGATTTTTAGCAAACCCTCAGCTATCAACGGATTTGAGGTGCCTTTACCAACTACCGTTTGAGTTGGGCTAGCCATGCTATTCCCCTCAGCATGATAAGTTGTCGAAGACTTATGTTGGGCTTAAAAGCCAACATTTTCCTCTATCCTTAGCCGTCGGAGGCGTTGGATGTTTTTGATCAGAGGTGTATTTTTTTAACTTGATCGGCAGGATTTTTAGCAAACCCTCAGCTATCAACGGATTTGAGGTGCCTTTACCAACTACCGTTTGAGTTGGGCTAGCCATGCTATTCCCCTCAGCATGATAAGTTGTCGAAGACTTATGTTGGGCTTAAAAGCCAACATTTTCCTCTATCCTTAGCCGTCGGAGGCGTTGGATGTTTTTGATCAGAGGTGTATTTTTTAACTTGATCGGCAGGATTTTTAGCAAACCCTCAGCTATCAACGGATTTGAGGTGCCTTTACCAACTACCATTGGGTTGGGCTAGCCATGCTATTCCCCTCAGCATGATAAGTTGTCGAGGACTTATGTTGGGCTTAAAAGCCAACATTTTCCTCTATCCTTAGCCGTCGGAGGCGTTGGATGTTTTTTTTTATCAGAGGTGTATTTTTAACTTGATCGGTGGAAGAATGCCATCTAGGGATAGTATTTCTTTAGGAATTTGCCATTGATTGGCATCATGAGTGTATCGCCATTTGAGGTTATGAGGCGATACGATCCATTTGAGTAGACTGACTCTACTACAAACGGTCCTTCCCATTTGGGTTGGAATTTTCCTTTCGTCTTGTGCGTCATGACCATGGGTCTTCGGACGGCTAAGACGAGGTCGCCTTTCTTGAAAGTTCGCGATTTGACTTTCTTGTTGAAGGCTCTGGTGATACGAGCTTGATAAAGCTCGATTTGTTGTTGGGCCTGCAGACGCTTGTCGTCCAAGGCTTCCAATTCTTGGAGTCGCTGTCGATGCTTCTCCTCTGTTGTCATCTCCGCTGTCAAGGCGACGCGAAGAGATGGAATTTGGATTTCCAGTGGAAGGACGGCTTCGCATCCGTACACCAAGGAAAATGGCGTGGCTTTAGTTGGGGTTCGCACAGTCGTGCGATAGGCCCATAAGCATTCGCCCAACTTATCGTCCCAGTCTCGTTGACTTTTCGAGATGAATTTCTGAGAAGCTTGCCAATAGTCTTATTGAAAGCTTCTGCAAGGCCGTTAGCGGGCGGATAGTATGCCGTTGATGACACACTCTGGATTCTGAACTTGGCGCAGAATCTCTGAAAAGCCTGGCTGATGAACTGGGGTCCATTGTCATGGACAATCCGCCGAGGCACACCGAAGCGGTAAATAACGTGATGTTTCACGAACTTGATCACGTTAGATGATTTTACCTCCTTCAAAGGGATAGCTTCGGCCCACTTTGAGAAGTAATCGGTTATCGCTAGGATGAACCGATGTCCCTTTGATGATGGTGGGCTGATAGGACCAACCACGTCCATCCCCCGCATTTCGAACGGCCAGGTAGAGGTCGTAGAGTGGAGGTATCCTGGTGCTTGATGGATGAAATCGCCATGTATTTGACAGGCGTGACATCTTTTGGCATAGGCAACAGCATCGGCAACCATCTTGGGCCAGTAGTAACCCAATCTTTGGAGTCGGTTTGCCAGCTTCGGGCCAGGTTGATGAGCTCCACACGTACCATCGTGGGCTTCTTTCAACACTTCGTGGGCTTCTTTTGATGAGAGGCACCGGAGCAGGATCCCGTCATGCGATCTACGATACAATGTTCGCGAAATCGCATTGTAGTAGAATTTGGAGGCTTTCCTTCGGATGGCAGCCGCCTCCCTGGTGTCTTCGGGCAAGATGCCGTACAAGACAAAATCAATGTAGGGGAATCGCCAGTCTTTAAGCTCTGGATCGGTCGACACTTCAAGTGTCTCCTTACCGCGACGATCTCCCGTTGACCTCTGGTAGTCTCCGAGGGGACTTTTTGGGCAGTATAGGTCGTGGCTATAGACGAATACCTTCTCCATTGCTCCAGCTGGAAGAGCTAAGGAGGCAGCAAGGGATGCAAGTGCATCTGCATGCGCATTTTGCTTGCGCGGTACATGGTCGATGTAGAAGTTTGAAAACCTCCGGCCATGTGGATTGTCGCGTTGTAGTAGGGTACTAGATCTTCATGCCTGACCTCATACTCTCCGCGAACTTGGCTGACGATGAGTTTGGAGTCACCGTACGCCTCGAGATTTTTAACGCCAATCTCATCGGCGAATTGCATCCCAATCAAAAGAGCGTTGTATTCCGCCCCATTGTTGGAGCAGGGCTCGGTTAACGAGATAGCTCGGGGAATCACATAATCTTGTGGGGAGATGAGTACTACTCCTACCCCCGCAACTGTGTGTCCCTTAGGGCTTGTTCTTGATGCACCATCGAAGAAAAGTTGCCATACTTGTCCTTCGAACAATGTCTGGGTCAGGCAGGCTTCAGCGACCTCGTCTGGGAGATCCTCGTAGAGTTTAGCTGCCCTCGGATCTGGGTGTTCGGCTAAGAAGTCCGCCACCGCTTGTCCTTTAATGGCTTTTTGGGGTAGGAAGTGCATCTCGTATTGAGAGAGCAATATAGCCCATTTCGCCAGTCGGCCGTTCAATGATGAAGGCTTTGTCATGAGTAACCTCAGGGGGTTGACTTTGGATATGACATTTATGGTTTGGCCCACCAGATAGTGTCGCATTTTCTGAATAGCGAACACCAGTGCCAAACATTCCTTCTCGATCGGGTTGTACCGATGTTCGGCTCCAATCATCGTTCTACTTAGGTAGTAGATTGCTGTTCTCGCCCTTGGTCATTATTCTGAGCTAGTAGAGCTCCCAAAGAATGATCCATTGATCGGACGTACACCAGGAAAGGCTTTCCGGATACCGGAGCTGCAAGGACTGGTGGTAGGGTGAGGTATCGTTTGATCTCCTCAAATGCTTGCTGGCAAGCGTCGTCCCAAATGAACGAAACGCCCTTCTTCATCAGCTTAGCGAAGGGTTGGCATCTCCCGGAGAGATTTGAGATGAATCTGCGGATATATGCCAATCGTCCTTGCAATCCTCTGAGCTCCTTGAGGCTTCTGGGGGGTTGCATCTCTTGGATAGCACGGACTTTCTCGGATCCAAATGGATTCCTGTGGAAGTCACAACAAACCTAGGAATTTGCCACTGGCTACCCCCAGGAAGGACTTGGTGGGGTTCATCTTCAATTGATGAGCCCGCATGATGTCGAAGACCACCTTCAGATCAGCTATGTGATCTCCTTTAATGCGACTTTTCACCGCGATGTCGTCGACATAACATTCCACCGTTTTGCGTATCTGCTGATGGAAAATGGCATTCATGGCCCTTTGGTAGGTTGCCCCCGCATTCTTTAGACCGAAGGGCATGACGGTGTAGCAATATACCCCTAGAGGTGTCCTGAAGGAGGTGTGCTTTTCGTCATCGGGATACATCTTGATTTGATTGTATCCTGAGAATCCGTCCATAAAGGACATTCGCTCGAATCCACAAGTATTGTCAATCATGACATCCGTGATTGGCAATGGGAATTCGTCTTTGGGGCAGGCCTCGTTTAGATCGCGGAAGTCGATGCAGATCCGGATCTTCCCGTTCTTCTTGGCAACGGGTACGATGTTGGCTACCCAATCGGGATGCTGTTCCTCCCTGATAAAGCCGGAGTCAATAAGCTTCCTGACTTCTGATTGGATTGCCTCCATTATTTCGGGACGGAACCGTCGCTGCTGTTGTTTGACAAGTTTTACATCCGGATTGATGTTGAGGCGGTGCATAGCCACTTGAGGATCAAGTCCAGGCATGTCCTCGTAATTCCAGGCGAAGACGTCTATATACTCTTGTACAAGAGATATAAGATCCTTCTTCTCCGAAGGTGACAGGCCGTCACTTATGAAGATGGGTTTAGGATTGGCTTCATCTCCTAGGTTGACTTGAACAACCT
The DNA here is from genome assembly GCA_038442645.1 of Agave tequilana. Lineage (NCBI taxonomy): Eukaryota > Viridiplantae > Streptophyta > Magnoliopsida > Asparagales > Asparagaceae > Agave > Agave tequilana. The sequence goes on along the minus strand of JAVJIF010009959.1, from coordinate 111,019 downwards.
TGTCTTCTGTGGGTGGTTCACGCTGTTCAAAGCGGATATCCCAAAGAGCATTCAAATGTTTGATCCAAGGATCTGTATCAGATTGGATCATTTCTTCATCTTCATCCTCCAGATGGCTTGTCCAAACCATGTTTACGGAAAGCCCTTTGAAGATGTTGCCGACACTGACATCTGATTCCCATGACGATGTGTCTGATGAGCAGTCATGACTTGACAATCTCTCCGAATCAGAGGCTGATGGCACTGGAGTTGATATATAGCCCAACCCCCGGCGCGTCTGATGATAGTAATCAGGGGTTTTCCCTTTCGGTACAAAGGATCGAAGCAGTGTTCTTCTTCTTTTCTGAAGTTCAACCCAGGCCTGTTGGTTAGATCATACCCCATGCGCTTCATCATCTTGAGCGTTTTCGGTTCATAATGATCGAACTGAGGGGATTCATCCTCACCTTCCGATTCTTCGTGGGGCATTGGTTCAGACGCGATTCGCCCAAAAAGTATTGGTCTTTGGCCTTTTCGTCTGGCTGGAACCATGAATACAGACTCTTGCGCGTCTCCATTATCCTGGTACGTCCCGAAGGATAATTTTATTGGTACATGCAATGATGTCAAAGCATCCATTGCCGACCAGACATCCTCATCTACGTCGGTACTAGTATCCGACGGTATTGAATCAGACTCACACGCAGGGAGATACGCGAAATCTAAATCTTCATTAATATACCAACCGCCTGCATCGTCGGTGGTATCAACATCGAGCTTATTAGTGCTCTTTACAAGTGGTTCCAACTCCCACAGGCACTCTTCTTTCTCCGGCTCAATGTCAGCTTCATTACCAGAGTCTGGCTTCTCTGGTTGTGGGGTTTCATTAGTCTCCTCCGGATCTGATATAAGAGGGAGTCCGTGAAATAATTTTCAACCCCTTTAAACGGATGCCTTTCGGCAATCAACGTTCGGACCTGTCCACTCTCGTCAATGTATTTCATGACTTGGTGGAGAGTAGAGGGAACGATGGAATTGCGGTGAATCCATGGTCGTCCCAGCAACAGGTTGTAGGAAGTGTCCGCGTCAATGACGTAACACGTCACTTCTGACTTGAGGCTCCCGATCTGGCATTTGAGCTTGATCTTCCCCATCGGGCGGGAGCTGTTGGCATTGAACCCGTAAATAGTCGTCTGGGTAGGGCTCAGACGATGGGTAGGAATGCCTAGAAACTGCATAACCCGGCGAGGTATGATGCTTAGCGCAGACCCTGGGTCTACCTGGATGCGGTTCACCTCGGATGACCCAATATACCCTGTGAAGTATAGGGGTCGGTCATGCTTCCCTTTAACCTGCATGTCATCTGTTGTGAAGGTGATGCAGGGAGCATTTGGGGAGGTGTGGAGGCAATCCTCTACATCTTCCTCCCTTGGCACGCGGGTCATAAAGACCTCAGCATTTGCCAAAGCTTCTTGTAGAGCCTCTCTGGTTGACTTTGATAGCCGCAGGAGCTCATACAAGGTAATGCGTGCCGGGATGTTGGCTAATTGAGCCAAGACATCAAAACTGTAAGGTGTCGAGGATCCTTCCGTTACACCTTTCGCAAGAACTCGAGAAAACCGAGTTTCTTTCTGTTTCTCCCCAGGCTGTTTAGAGGAGGGCTTTGCTGGCTCTGCAGCTGGTTGTGGAGGGGCTACTGCTGTCTCGCCATACTGTTTCAGGTATGCCTGCCCCGAACGGGTTCCTACCGTTGGTGGGTTGGGTTCCGCGGCCAGGACTATTGTCTCCTCTTCCGAGTCAGTCAGCGAGGGAACATCAGTATCCGCTTCTCGGGAGGAAGCGCATATCACATGGCAAGATGAAGCCTTCCCTTTGCCTTTGGACTTCCTGTTGGTCACAGTCGTCCATTGTTGCTCGTCGATGAGGTCAGGGTGGACCCACATGATTTCCCCTCGAGGTGTAGGGACGGGTACCAAGCCTTTCTCCCGCTGCTGATGAGGGTCTGTGTTGACCACCCTCAGTTCTCCTTTCGGGACAGAGATCACCCCACGGGTGTCGGGGGTCGTGTCCTAAACTGGAGAATCGACGTCATGTTGGCCGTCATCTTCTTCTGCTCCGGTCGGAGTTTTAATACCTCCGCGTCAATCAGAGCTTGAAGGATGTCCTAAAGACGTAGCAGCTTTTGGTAGGATGTCCGAGCATCCTGTGGTATAAGCAGTAGGTGGGATTGTCGGTCTTGCCGACTTCCTCCGGGCGCCTAATTTCAGGGAGCTTCAGTCGATTGCTCTTGTTGAGTAGCTTGAAGAGCGAATCGACGTGTTCCTCCTTGAAGGAATACTGCTTGTTGGGACGTGGCTGGCTTGAAGAGCCACTTGCCCTGCCTGTTTGAGGTTTGGTGGGAGATTTGGTCTCCGTCGCCAAATTATCCTTCCGCTTCGTCTGGAGGGAGGTGTCTGGTGCACGCCTTGTCGACCTCTCTGGCCTGGGCTGGCCTTCTTCCGCTCTGACGCGGGCGACAATCTCCTCAGCCTGTTCACCTTGCTGGACTAATTGTTTCCAGGTGCGGCTTTCAGCAACTCCTATTTGAGCAAGGAGTGAGGTTTGGAGATTATGGCGACATGTTTCCACCAGGGTGGCCTGGGTCATGCCGCTTGGACATCGGAGTGCCATGTTCCGAAATCTTTCTACGAAAGACTTGACGGACTCTCCCTTTCGCTGTTTTGTAGCTAAAAGGGTAGGCATTGTGACTTCGGAGTCGTCTTCGAAGAAGCGTGTCAAGAACAGCTTCTCTAGATCCCCCCAGTTCTTGATAGAACCCTCCGGGAGCTTCATAAACCACTCAAAAGCCAACCCTTTCAGGGTGCCGATGAACAGTCGCGCCAGGATGGCGTCATTATCTACCGCATTCCCGGTCTGGGATTTGAAGTAGTAGATGTGCTGGTTGGGTGACCCCTTCCCGTCGAATGCTTGGAGGGTTGGAGCCTTGAACTTAGGAGGGTATGGAACTAAGTCCCACTCAGCCGGATAGGGCCGGACCACTCCCGCTTCTTGGAGGTCCTTGCGATTGGCAAGGACCTCGAGGCGTCGTTCCAATTGACTCACCCTCTTAGCATGAGTCTTCTCCTGGTCTTGGTCGCTTCTTGCCTGCGACGAGGGCTTGGACACATCCGAGGTAGATCGTCGTGTCTCGTCAGAAGATTCGGAGGGTGGGCTTCCTCCCTTTCTCCCTTTCCCCTTCGGTCGTCTAGGAGGAGATCTCGCTCTTTCTTCAAGCAATTTCTCAAGCATATGCTTAAGGGAGTCAATGGATCTCTGTTGAGAGGCGATTATATCCATCTGGTGCTTCTGCGTCTGTTCTAAACGCCTGGCCGTCTCCTCAGGAGTGTCTGCCATGTAGGCGGAAGCCTCCTTCTCGACGGAAGAGTTTGAAGCCTGCGACTCCACTATAGCGGAGTGAGAACCACCCATTCTAATGCCGCGGGCTAAGGCATTATAGTCAATTGGGGAATGGCCCCTGTCCGGGTGCGAGTGTGTTGATACACCCCCTCCGGCTCAGAGTCAGATTCCTCTGAGTTGACCATTAGTTGTTTTCCCTTGCTTCTGCTAGTCATGTTTGCAGTAAGCTCCGGGTATTCAACATCTGAGAAGGTTCTCCTCCTGTGGGAGCGTCTTCTTTTGGCTGACGGGGGAATCAGGGTCAGCTGTCTAATTAAAGACGGCTGGTGCACGCCTGACTCGCAATGGCATCCAGAGAGCATCTGGATGAGCTGTTGACAGCAGCATGGAGAAGTGGCCTGATTGGCACTCCTTTTCCTTGTCAAATAATCCCTCAAATCCGTGGGAGAGGAATTAAATAGACTAGCCTCGCGACGTGGAAGACGGGAGGAAGTCATGCGCTGTGCTGTCTGGACACAGGTTTCAGAAACGCGGCTGTCGCGTCGCGGTTGCGTCACGCGCGTCTGGCGTCTCTGTGATATAAGACGCGACTTTCGCGTTACTGTCTGCTGCGTTGGAGCAGAGAGACTTGGGAGAGAGTGGGCTGCTGGGCCCCACGCCTATGGGCGCGTGCTTCCTGCGTTTGACGAGACGTAGAAGCTTCGCTTTGGCGTTTGGCAAGTTGGTCTTCAGAAGGCTCAACTTGGGAAGTCTCGCATTTGGGTCGCCAAACGCGGATCTCTCGCACTGGACGAGGTGCGGGCAAGGCATCGGATCGTACGCTGCGTCCAACCCCAGTCAGAAAACCAACGGTTCCGACTGAGTGTTGACGCGCGCGTCTTCTCTGTCGACGCTCGGCATTCCGATTGCGCCGTGGAGGAAGAGAGAAGCCAACGACTTCCTGGTTTGTAGAACCAGGGGTGTTTGCCACGCGGGTCTCCTGAGAGACGCTGACGCGAGCGTTCTGTGCGACACGGTCGATCGCACCAGTAGATGAGCCGGGGACCACGCGGGCCTTCAGAGAGGCGTTGGCGCGTGTGTTCTGCGCGCGCGGTTGATCGCAGCAGAGGTGTCTGAGGTTACGCGGGCCTTCTGGGAGGCGTCGGCGCGTGAACCAAACTTGGCACAGTGGGCAGCAGGAGCACCCGACAGAGCCTCAGATTGGGCTTCAGGGGGCTGTCCACTTGAGACCCTGCGGCAGACGCGGGTCTTTGGGCTCTTGGAGCCAGAAGAGAGGAACTCTTCATACTTCGCCTGGTCGAACTCGACGACGAGTGATTCGACCATTTTCCCTTTACGGAGAACGTCATCTTGCACCACGGTGCGCTCGTCAGTAACGAAGGTATTCCCCAGCGGAGTCGCCATCTCTTGTTTGCGCCGGAAAAAGAAAGAGGGAATTGCTGTAAAGATTTCTTTGACTCAGATGAAAAGATTACAACAAGACTTTTCCTTCCAGTTACAAGGGAGGGAGGATGTTGAAGCTTGAATCCCCCCTTTGTTTAATGCTGGGTTCTTCGTGTGGCGGTGGAGAGTGAATCTTGTTCTCCGTTGACCAGATGACCGTCCTGGACCGTCGGGGGTCTTCTCTTCGGTCGGTAGAAAGAGTAACTCAGCTCCGTCTACCAAAACTCTCAAAGAGGAGGTAGGCGAAGAGCGGCTAGTACTCAGTAAGCTCGCTGAAGAGTCTCCTCCCTCTGTCTGTTGTTGAAGTTGTGCTTCCCTCTTGATGATCCTCTTGCCTGGATTTGATCGATCTTGATGATGCCTTGACCTTCTTAATTCTCGACCTCTCCAAAGCTTTGATCCCCTCTTCATAGCAAACAAGGCTATTTATAGGGGTCTCAGGGGGTGAAGGTGCCTCCTGAAAACGCTCCCGAATGAGGGGCCACTACCCGCTACATGCGCGGTGACTGGCCCCGCAATCAGGGCAGTTGCAACTGAGACGCGGGCGTTGAGCCAAACGCGCCTTGAAGTTTGAGACGCGGGCGTCGAGCCAAACGCGCCTTAATGCTGAGACGCGGGCTTCGGGCCTTCACGTCTGGACGCTGAGGGCGCGGGCGTCGGGCCGACGCGCCTTGATGCTGAGACGCGGGCTTCGGGCCGACGCGTCTGGACGTTGAGACGCGGGTGTAGAGCCAACGCGTCTTAATGCTGAGACGCGGGCATCGATTCCTCGCGTCTAGAGCTTGAGACTCTGCTTCCTTAATGGCTTGTCTGTTAGTCATTTTTTATACAGCCTACAGTGTTACAAAGAGTATCCTTCAAATTTTGTGCATTTAGCGCATCCAATACTTTGTATCTCCACAAACTGAAATTATTTGTGACCATCAAACTGTAAGAACTTGGGGCATCATCCTAAAAGACTAGCTTTTTAGGTAGAGTAGCCCATATCCTCATATACCCAAGACCATCATCTTGTCTAGCCAATGTGGGACTATTTATTTGCACAAATCTTAACAATCCTCACTCAAACAAAGAGTCCAGGCCTGCACCTTTTTTTTCGCTGCATTGTATTGCATTGTGCCTTTCCGCTGCACCTGTGCATGTGACTGCGCCTGCACCCTTTTTGCTGCGCTGCACTACACTATGCTTTTCACTGCACCTGTGCATGTGCCTGTGCCTATGCCCGTGCTCGTGCCTTTTGCACTCTCGGGGATCTTCCACACATGACTAAGTTTAGGGCATGGCTCTGATACCAATTGTTATGAACAACATGTATGCTCTAATACCAATTATTGTGAATTCAGGGACGCCCCCACGATCGGATCGACTAGAACAACGCAGTAGAAACTAACCACAGGATCTACTAGCGCAATGTGAAGAAGAGAAGAAGAATATATTCTAAAGTAGATAGAAAGCCAACACACAATATAACATGGTGATTGATCTATAATTTTGCATTATTATATCATATTTTCCTACCGATTTATGAATAAAATATCATTTCTAACTGTGTTTTGGCTTACTTTGCAGATAATCAAGAGTCTAGGGCAAAGGAATAATAAGAATTTAATTAAACCCATTTTTGGGTAATTAAATCTGGATTTCTTGGATGCCAAACTAGGGAGTTTCTAGAAGATACATTGAATTTAGATGTTGGCGGGTGTTTGACGAAAATTTAGACCCAAATAACCGAATCTGAGCATATCTGGAAGGTCTCTGAAGAGAGGCAAAACCACTCGCCAAAACCAGGGACCTAAGTCCCTGATTTTGCCATGAAAATGTGACAATTGTTGTGTTTTCACTGCAATGTTGGCGAGCCACGTGTCATTTTTCAACGCGTGACCTCATCTCGTCTTCTATAAACTCCTTTTGCCTATAAATAGCCTTGCAGAGACCTGAAATGGAAGCAGATGGAGAAATGTGTTAGGTTCTCTCTCTTTTAGTGTAGTGTAGGTGTTCTTTTTTCTTTTCTTCTTTTGTATTTTTATTTTGTTTTTAGATCATGTATAAGGGCTGAGAGATTCAGAGAGAGAAAGAGAGAGATTGACGTATAGATGGTGACAATCTATGTAAGGTGTCTCATTTTTTCTCCATTGTAATCTTCTCCATCTTCTATATGATAGCTAATTTTTCTTCTCATGACAATCTAACTACTAACCACTAGCTATCTAACCGCTTACTTGATAATCCACATGAATTTAATAGTCTCTACAAGGTCTTGCTCTTGCAAGAGTCATTGATGGCTCAGATGATGGATTCTAACATTCTACCATCCTAACATCTAACCCACTAACAAGCTAAATTGCAATGTCTTCTTTATTTCAGCTCACCTCTAACAGGTTTTGATGATCTAATAGTAGCTTGCAACTTATTTATGGAATGGATGTGTTTGAATGTGGAAAAACCTTCTTATGTGTCATGCTTTGTATTGCTTCTTGAAGGCAAGGACTAGTGATGGCCAAGGATCCATGTGAGACAACTATCACTAAGAGGTTAGCATGATTAGTAGAGCAATTAGTAGTTAGTAACCATGAGTTTTCTTTTTACTTTGTTTTAAAACCAATTTCCTAAATTTTTTTATCACTCTCCTATCGTTGTTTGCACCAACTTGTTAGTTCACCTTTATTTCATCTTCTTTTTATTTTCAAAACCACTTTTTATTTTCACTTCGCCGATTTCATCGCCTCTCCACTATCACTTCTGAATTTCATTTTTTTTCTTTTTCTCATTCTTTAATAAAGAAGAACTTATTAATAACTGATGTGAATATAAACTGTTAATGCTTCTATCGCTTCCCATCCCTGTAGATTCGACCCGTTGAACCAATGCTATAACAGAAGTATGAGGAAACATTAGCACACACATAATTTCATTGATGTCACAAAACATATTTTCAAGTGCTGGTTTCATCTCGAATAAATTTTTGGCACCGTTGCTGGGGATGGGAATGGTTTTGATTTCATGTTTTTGTTACATTTTCTTCTATGTTTTAGTGTGCAGAGCAATTTTTACAGAATTTTTACATTACAGAAGTCTACTCTTACTTGCCTCTCCCTGCTCTAGAAGCATAAAGCTTGCTTCTGAAAATTTGCCGTGGAAATCAAAGAAAAGCCGCGAAAACGCGATAATTTTGTGGCAATTGTACTTTGTCTTTTGCAGGGTTCTTGCAAGTTACATGTATTGATATATTCTTCCGCTAAATTTTCTGCTTTGATTGCCTGAACACTGTGATAACTAAAGAACTAAAATACGATATTTGAACGATTTAAAACGGTTTGACATTTGCATTTAGGCACGTGTCAATTTAATTCTAATATATTGTATTTTGTTCTGTTGTTGTGATCTGGACTAAGGTGTACATATGGCATCACATATAGCATAGGACAAACACGTAGGTGATTTACTCACTTTGTATGTTATTCTTGTCTACATTGCACACTTGCACGAATTGAACTTTAGGGTATAATCCAATACAAGATAAGGTGGGGATTTCATCACCCTTCCTTAGCCCAAAAATCACCTCCCCGCTCACACAACCCAAGCCGTAATATTGATAGACGTTGGCCCCCTAGGGACATCTCAGACTTAATAAGAGATTGACCGAGGGTGGACTTGTTTTGAATCTTACTCTTGTGAAATCGGTGTCTAAGGTTGGGGATTAAGAGGTTACGTCTCGAAGATATCGTGGTTTGGCGTAATTAAGGCCCGTTGCTTATGCACGGATACCTCCCACCGTATTTTGCCCCTACCTGGCCAATAGCTTATGTTTTCCATTATGTTTGCAAAGGGGAAAAAACTTACAAAAAAGAGTTTGAGGAGCTAAATTACAAGTATTCTTAAAAAGATTACAAGTAGATCTCCTCAGAGATTCTGGAGAAGTGTGTCGATAGGAGTCTGGTCAGCGCGCGATCACTTTGTCCCTTTGACGATGCGAGCGATGAGATTCCCTTCTCGCCTGGTTCGGGGAATCAGAGAACAGAGGTTGGTAGAACCCTCTTGCTGCTTCTCAAAATCGCCTTCAATAAGGAATTCCTTCTCGCCTGGTTCCGGAGATTCCTTGAGAAGAATGACGATGTTAGGGCATCAACACCCTGGTTAGAGAAAGCAATTCTCTAAAAGGTCTCTGAATTCGAGAGCGCACGGTGCTTATGAAGAAGCCTCTGCTTGTGGAGTCCTCTTTTCGTCTTCGATCGATCGATCTATCTCGTACCCTTGGCGGGTTATTTATAGGGAGAGCAAGGGTATAATCGTCCCTTGAAGATATGAAAATAGATTGAATCAAATCTGTTTAAATCTGGAAAGTAGCCTTGCTGCGAGGCTAGGATCAGCTTCTGCGAAGCTAGAAATGGCAGGTCGGTTGATCCTCTTGATCTGTTTTGATCCTTTCCATATCGTTGGAGGATTTCCCCTGATCTTCTTACTCGTTTTAAGAAGAGTAAAGAGATTGTGGCAATCAACTGCCAAATTTGATCTCTGATTTGATCTTAATTAGATTTGATCTGATTGGATCCGATCTTATCCGGAGATTTGATTAGTCAAAGGTTGACCGTGGCAGATTCATAGCGGAGCCGTCCGCATTGAGCTCGTAGCGGAGCTAGAGGCAGCTTCTGGCGAAGTCCGAAAGAAACCCTTTGGCGGAGCTGGAAGTCCTCTGTGGCGAAGTTGCGAGTTAGCTTCCTGGCGAGGCTTTGGATGGCTTCAAGGCGAAGTCGAGTGATACTAGCCTCTCAAACGAGGCTATCCCTTTGGGCTCATGCGATGCTAAGTGCTAGCACCTTAGACCTGCTGAGGTCTGTTTAGAAACAATCCGGGTTCACTGTCTGCTTGCTGGATCAGTGGAGTCCAAGTTGCTTCTTTGTCCCTCGGAGATGGGTGAAAACTGGTCTTCAGCTCGTCTGTCACTTGTCTTTTGTAAATGTCAACAAGTTTAGACATTGTTCGGACCAACAAGAATCTTGTCTTTTTAAGTGTCAACAAGACCCCCTTCAAAGTTTTCGAGAGTCTGCAATAACTCAGGCTTTGAAACACTTTGAATTGCTTTGATCGGTGGTGTGTGGAGTATGAACGTCGCCATGATGGTTGAGTTCAGCTTCGCTTTAAATCCTGCTTTGGGATGTAGATTCGCCGAGGAATCATGTAGACTCGCGTCTGGGTAGCTTTGCAGCTAGATAGGTTCGCTCTGGAACATCTGTCGCTTTCCCGAGACCAACTGCCGTGGGCTGGTTACGAGGAGGATTACTCCTTTCTTCGTGCTGATCGAGGGAGATATTCTTCGATTTGCACGTTTCCAAGGAAAGATATTCCCTTTCTTCAAGGCGCAATAAGTGCCTTTGTGAGGGAGACGTTTTCTCCCTTTGCACGGTTCCAAGGGAAATCGTCCCTATTCTCAAGGCACAGTAAATGCCTTAAATGCGCTCGTGCTTCCACGCTTGAGGTGGCAGCACTCAGGCCATGGGGCCTATAAATAGGACACTTGAGGTCCTCTGAAGAGAAGTGCTTTGCCTCTCTCTCTTCTCTTGGTTTAAAAGAGATACTCAGATCTCTGAATTAGTGGGAATGCCCACTCTGGTCATTATCCGGCCAAGGACCAGTAAGTCTTGATCATTCAACGACTTCACTGATTTTAGGGAATTCATCTCCCTTAATTTAGCTTTGGCAGCTGCTTCAGGGATTAGCTTCCCTTGTTCTCTATTTAACTGATCTGCAGAGAAGGATTTTGGCATAGCTTCCCAGTGAAGCTACCACTTTTGACTTGATCAAAGGAAGATCACTGCACATTAAGTCCGCTGCACAGGCAGAACTTGGGACTTGGTCTCTTCGATAGTTGAGCCAGTCTTGCCATATAGGCGGAGCTAAGACTGTATCCCACAGGGTCAGTCTGGCTAGCCATATAGGCGAGGCTTGGACTTGGCGTTTGCTGAGCCAGCCCACCAGTGTTGTGCAGGCGAGGCTTGTCCTCTGCTTTTACTGAAATTGGATTGCTTTGACCCAAAAAAATTCTAATTTGCAGTTTTTTCTGTGCTTAACTGCTAATCTGTTCTGATTTGCCTTTCAGTGGGCTATGCTCGTCAGTCCAGTGACTTGATGGAAGGAACCATAAAATTGCCTTATGCTTCCCCAGTTGAAGCTTTACTTTTAAGCAGGAGGAACAACTTGGGGCGACGGGTGCGTGTCCCAGAGGCTGTTGGCAACCTTTTATCCGAGATGATTCGTTCTGAGGTGAGGTTGGTAGCCGCTTTGTCGGAGATGATCCGCTTCGAGATAGTGGGCGTTGCCTGTGGGATCGCCGGCATCATTGCCAACTTTCAACTTTGGTGGCCTTTAGGGGCGATCCACTTCGGGAAAGCGGGCCTCACACCCGTTAGATCACTGGTATCACTGCCGATTCCCATTATACGTGATCTATCGTGTTGGCGGCGATAGGTTTCTATTGCCAGGCTTCAACAAAAATGGCCTGGCAAGATCTGCCATTTTTGTGGAGAATAATGACCGTGTCCTTGCGGCACCACTGATTATAGCCCTGTGCAGGAGGAAGGCCTTCTTTGTCCAGTCGGTTTGACTTAGAAGCGGATAAAATCACTTGTATGCCTTTTGCGCGGATGACCTTGTTAAGCAACTGGGTGTGTTGTATGAAACACAACTTTGATGTAATATCAATGTACCCTTCCTTTTAAATCAATGAAAATTCATCTTCTAATCATCTGATTTTTGCTTGCTTTCATTGAGAGTTTGGCCATAGCGGGGCAAAACTGTATGCGGAGTTAAGGAGATAGTCCTTTCTTTGAGTGATCTTCGCGAGACTGGCATGTCAGCGCCTTTTTAGAGGGCTAAGGTAAGCCTCTCGGCGAAGTCCTTGAAGGATTGTGCGAAGTCCGCACTTTGCTCCAGTGCGAAGTTAACCCTTAGTGGAGTTGAACCAGCGCTTCTCGGGAAGGCGCTTTGGGCGGCGTTTTAAATTAATTCGAAACGGCGGCGTACGCCCTTTTCGAGGCCTCGTTTCAGGCGCTGATTGGCCTATAAAAGCCCGATCGGGCTGAGTGTAGGCTGTCTAAAAATGACTAAACAGACAAGCCATTAAGGAAGCAGAGTTTCAAGCTCTAGACGCGAGAAATCGATGCCCGCGTCTCAGCATTAAGACGCGTTGGCTCTACACCCGCGTCTCAACGTCCAGACGCGTCGGCCCGAAGCCCGCGTCTCAGCATCAAGGCGCGTCGGCCCGACGCCCGCGCCTCAGCGTCCAGACGTGAAGGCCCGAAGCCCGCGTCTCAGCATTAAGGCGCGTTTGGCTCGACGCCCGCGTCTCAAACTTCAAGGCGCGTTTGGCTCAACGCCCGCGTCTCAGTTGCAACTGCCCTGATTGCGGGGCCAGTCACCACGCATGTAGCGGGTAGTGGCCCCTCATTCGGGAGCGTTTTCAGGAGGCACCTTCACCCCCTGAGACCCCTATAAATAGCCTTGTTTGCTATGAAGAGGGGATCGAAGCTTTGGAGAAGTCGAGAATTAAGAAGGTCAAGGCATCATCAAGATCGATCAAATCCAGGCAAGAGGATCATCAAGAGGGAAGCACAACTTCAACAACAGACAGAGGGAGGAGACTCTTCAGCGAGCTTACTGAGTACTAGCCGCTCTTCGCCTACCTCCTCTTTGAGAGTTTTGGTAGACGGAGCTGAGTTACTCTTTCTACCGACCGAAGAGAAGACCCCCGACGGTCCAGGACGGTCATCTGGTCAACGGAGAACAAGATTCACTCTCCACCGCCACACGAAGAACCCAGCATTAAACAAAGGGGGGATTCAAGCTTCAACATCCTCCCTCCCTTGTAACTGGAAGGAAAAGTCTTGCTGTAATCTTTTCATCTGATTCAAAGAAATCTTTACAACAATTCCCTCTTTCTTTTTCCGGCGCAAACAAGAGATGGCGACTCCGCTGGGGACTACCTTCGTTACTGACGAGCGCACCGTGGTGCAAGATGACGTTCTCCGTAAAGGGAAAATGGTCGAATCACTCGTCGTCGAGTTCGACCAGGCGAAGTATGAAGAGTTCCTCTCTTCTGGCTCCAAGAGCCCAAAGACCCGCGTCTGCCGCAGGGTCTCAAGTGGACAGCCCCCTGAAGCCCAATCTGAGGCTCTGTCGGGTGCTCCTGCTGCCCACTGTGCCAAGTTTGGTTCACGCGCCGACGCCTCCCAGAAGGCCCGCGTAACCTCAGACACCTCTGCTGCGATCAACCGCGTCGCGCAGAACACACGCGCCAACGCCTCTCTGAAGGCCCGCGTGGTCCCCGGCACATCTACTGGTGCGATCGACCGTGTCGCACAGAACGCCCGCGTCAGCGTCTCTCAGGAGACCCGCGTGGCAAACACCCCTGGTTCTACAAACCAGGAAGTTGTTGGCTTCTCTCTTCCTCCACGACGCAATCGGAATGCCGAGCGTCGATAGAGAAGACGCGCGCGTCAACACTCAGTTGGAACCGTTGGTTTTCTGACTGGGGTTGGACGCAGCGTACGATCCGATGCCTTGCCCGCACCTCGTCCAGTGCGAGAGATCCGCGTTTGGCGACCCAAACGCGAGACTCCCCAAGTTGAGCCTTCTGAAGACCAACTTGCCAAACGCCAAAGCGAAGCTTCTGCGTCTCGTCAAACGCAGGAAGCACGCGCCCATAGGCGTGGGGCCCAGCAGCCCACTCTCTCCCAAGTCTCCCTGCTCCAACGCAGCAGACAGCAACGCGAAAGTCGCGTCTTATATCAACAGAGACGCCAGACGCGCGTGACGCAGCCGCGACGCGACAGCCGCGTTTCTGAAACCTGTGTCCAGACAGCACAGCGCATGACTTCCTCCCGTCTTCCACGTCGCGAGGCTAGTCTATTTAATCCCTCTCCCACGGATCTGAGGGATTATTTGACAAGGAAAAGGAGTGCCAATCAGGCCACTTCTCCATGCTGCTGTCAATAGCTCATCCAGATGCTCTCTGGATGCCATTGCGAGTCAGGCGTGCACCAGCCGTCTTTATTTCGACAGCTGACCCTGATCCCCCGTCAGCCAAAAGAAGACGCTCCCACAGGAGGAGAACCTTCTCAGATGTTGAATACCGGAGCTCACTGCAAACATGACTAGCAGAAGCAAGGGAAAACAACTAATGGTCAACTCAGAGGAATCTGACTCTGAACCGGAGGGGGTGTATCAACACACTCGCACCCGGACAGGGGCCATTCCCCCAATTGACTATAATGCCTTAGCCCGCGGCATTAGAATGGGTGGTTCTCACTCCGCTATAGTGGAGTCGCAGGCTTCAAACTCTTCCGTCGAGAAGGAGGCTTCCGCCTACATGGCCGACACTCCTGAGGAGACGACCAGGCGTTTAGAACAGACGCAGAAGCACCAGATGGATATAATCGCCTCTCAACAGAGATCCATTGACTCCCTTAAGCATATGCTTGAGAAATTGCTTGAAGAAAGAGCGAGATCTCCTCCTAGACGACCGAATGGGAAAGGGAGAAAGGGAGGAAGCCCACCCTCCGAATCTTCTGACGAGACACGACGATCTACCTCGGATGTGTCCAAGCCCTCGTCGCAGGCAAGAAGCGACCAAGACCAGGAGAAGACTCATGCTAAGAGGGTGAGTCAATTGGAACGACGCCTCGAGGCCCTTGCCAATCGCAAGGACCTCCAAGAAGCAGGAGTGGTCCGGCCCTATCCGGCTGAGTGGGACTTAGTTCCATACCCTCCTAAGTTCAAGGCTCCAACCCTCCAAGCATTCGACGGGAAGGGGTCACCCAACCAGCACATCTACTACTTCAAATCCCAGACCGGGAATGTGGTAGATAATGACGCCATCCTGGCGCGACTGTTCATCGGCACCCTGAAAGGGTTGGCTTTTGAGTGGTTTATGAAGCTCCCGGAGGGTTCTATCAAGAACTGGGGGGATCTAGAGAAGCTGTTCTTGACACGCTTCTTCGAAGACGACTCCGAAGTCACAATGCCTACCCTTTTAGCTACAAAACAGCGAAAGGGAGAGTCCGTCAAGTCTTTCGTAGAAAGATTTCGGAACATGGCGCTCCGATGTCCAAGCGGCATGACCCAGGCCACCCTGGTGGAAACATGTCGCCATAATCTCCAAACCTCACTCCTTGCTCAAATAGGAGTTGCTGAAAGCCGCACCTGGAAACAATTAGTCCAGCAAGGTGAACAGGCTGAGGAGATTGTCGCCCGCGTCAGAGCGGAAGAAGGCAAGCCCAGGCCAGAGAGGTCGACAAGGCGTGCACCAGACACCTCCCTCCAGACGAAGCGGAAGGATAATTTGGCGACGGAGACCAAATCTCCCACCAAACCTCAAACAGGCAGGGCAAGTGGCTCTTCAAGCCAGCCACGCCCCAACAAGCAGTATTCCTTCAAAGAGGAACACGTCGATTCGCTCTTCAAGTTACTCAACAAGAGCAATCGACTGAAGCTCCCTGAAATTAGGCGCCCGGAGGAAGTCGGCAAGACCGACAATCCCACCTACTGCTTATACCACAGGATGCTCGGACATCCTACCAAAAGCTGCTACGTCTTTAAGGACATCCTTCAAGCTCTGATTGACGCGGAGGTATTAAAACTCCGACCGGAGCAGAAGAAGATGACGGCCAACATGACGTCGATTCTCCAGTTTGGGACACGACCCCCGACATCCGTGGGGGTGATCTCTGTCCCGAAAGGAGAACTGAGGGTGGTCAACACAGACCCTCATCAGCAGCGGGAGAAAGGCTTGGTACCCGTCCCTACACCTCGAGGGGAAATCATGTGGGTCCACCCTGACCTCGTCGACGAACAACAATGGACGACTGTGACCAATAGGAAGTCCAAAGGCAAAGGGAAGGCTTCATCTTGCCATGTGATATGCGCTTCCTCCCGAGAAGCAGATACTGAGGTTCCCTCGCTGACTGACTCGGAAGAGGAGACAATAATCCTGGCTGCGGAACCCAACCCACCAACGGCAGGAACCCGTTCGGGGCAGGCATACCTGAAACAGTATGGCGAGACAGCCATAGCTCCTCCACAACCAGCTGCAGAGCCAGCAAAGCCCTCCTCTAAACAGCCTGGGGAGAAACAGAAAGAAACTCGGTTTTCTCGAGTTCTTGCGAAAGGTGTAACGGAAGGATCCTCGACACCTTACAGTTTTGATGTCTTGGCTCAATTAGCCAACATCCCGGCACGCATTACCTTGTATGAGCTCCTGAGGCTATCAAAGTCAACCAGAGAGGCTCTACAAGAAGCTTTGGCAAATGCTGAGGTCTTTATGACCCGCGTGCCAAGGGAGGAAGATGTAGAGGATTGCCTCCACACCTCCCCAAATGCTCCCTGCATCACCTTCACAACAGATGACATGCAGGTTAAAGGGAAGCATGACCGACCCCTATACTTCACAGGGTATATTGGGTCATCCGAGGTGAACCGCATCCAGGTAGACCCAGGGTCTGCGCTAAGCATCATACCTCGCCGGGTTATGCAGTTTCTAGGCATTCCTACCCATCGTCTGAGCCCTACCCAGACAACTATTTACGGGTTCAATGCCAACAGCTCCCGCCCGATGGGGAAGATCAAGCTCAAATGCCAGATCGGGAGCCTCAAGTCGGAAGTGACGTGTTACGTCATTGACGCGGACACTTCCTACAACCTGTTGCTGGGACGACCATGGATTCACCGCAATTCCATCGTTCCCTCTACCCTCCACCAAGTCATGAAATACATTGACGAGAGTGGACAGGTCCGAACGTTGATTGCCGAAAGGCATCCGTTTAAAGGGGTTGAAAATTATTTCACGGACTCCCTCTTATATCAGGATCCGGAGGAGACTAATGAAACCCCACAACCAGAGGAGCCAGACTCTGGTAATGAAGCTGACATTGAGCCAGAGAAAGAAGAGTGCCTGTGGGAGTTGGAACCACTTGTAAAGAGTACTAATAAGCTCGATGTTGATACCACCGACGATGCAGGCGGTTGGTATATTAATGAAGATTTAGATTTCGCGTATTTCCCTGCGTGTGAGTCTGATTCAATACCGTCGGATACTAGTACCGACGTAGATGAGGATGTCTGGTCGGCAATGGATGCTTTGACATCATTGCATGTACCAATAAAATCATCCTTCGGGACGTACCAGGATAATGGAGACGCGCAAGAGTCTGTATTTATGGTTCCAGCCAGACGAAAAGGCCAAAGACCAATACTTTTTGGGCGAATCGCGTCTGAACCAATGCCCCACGAAGAATCGGAAGGTGAGGATGAATCCCCTCAGTTCGATCATTATGAACCGAAAACGCTCAAGATGATGAAGCGCATGGGGTATGATCTAACCAACAGGCCTGGGTTGAACTTCGGAAAAGGAAGAAGAACACTGCTTCGGTCCTTTGTACCGAAAGGGAAAACCCCTGATTACTATCATCAGACGCGCCGGGGGTTGGGCTATATATCAACTCCAGTGCCATCAGCCTCTGATTCGGAGAGACTGTCAAGTCATGACTGCTCATCAGACACGTCGTCGTGGGAATCAGATGTCAGTGTCGGCAACATCTTCAAAGGGCTTTCAGTAAACATGGTTTCGACAAGCCATATGGAGGATGAAGATGAAGAAATGATCCAATCTGATACAGACCCTTGGATCAAACATTTGAATGCTCTTTGGGATATCCGCTTTGAACAGCGTGAGCCACCCACAGAAGACAAGGTTGTTCAAGTCAACCTAGGAGATGAAGCCAATCCTAAACCCATCTTCATAAGTGACGGCCTGTCACCTTCGGAGAAGAAGGATCTTATATCTCTTGTACAAGAGTATATAGACGTCTTCGCCTGGAATTACGAGGACATGCCTGGACTTGATCCTCAAGTGGCTATGCACCGCCTCAACATCAATCCGGATGTAAAACCTGTCAAACAACAGCAGCGACGGTTCCGTCCCGAAATAATGGAGGCAATCCAATCAGAAGTCAGGAAGCTTATTGACTCCGGCTTTATCAGGGAGGAACAGCATCCCGATTGGGTAGCCAATATCGTACCCGTTGCCAAGAAGAACGGGAAGATCCGGATCTGCATCGACTTCCGCGATCTAAACGAGGCCTGCCCCAAAGACGAATTCCCATTGCCAATCACGGATGTCATGATTGACAACACTTGTGGATTCGAGCGAATGTCCTTTATGGACGGATTCTCAGGATACAATCAAATCAAGATGTATCCCGATGACGAAAAGCACACCTCCTTCAGGACACCTCTAGGGGTATATTGCTACACCGTCATGCCCTTCGGTCTAAAGAATGCGGGGGCAACCTACCAAAGGGCCATGAATGCCATTTTCCATCAGCAGATACGCAAAACGGTGGAATGTTATGTCGACGACATCGCGGGTGAAAAGTCGCATTAAAGGAGATCACATAGCTGATCTGAAGGTGGTCTTCGACATCATGCGGGCTCATCAATTGAAGATGAACCCCACCAAGTCCTTCCTGGGGGTAGCCAGTGGCAAATTCCTAGGGTTTGTTGTGACTTCCACAGGAATCCATTTGGATCCAGAGAAAGTCCGCGCTATCCAAGAGATGCAACCCCCAGAAGCCTCAAGGAGCTCAGGGGATTACAAGGACGATTGGCGTACATCCGCAGGTTCATATCAAACCTTTCCGGGAGATGCCAACCCTTCGCCAAGCTGATGAAAAAGGGTGTTTCATTCATTTGGGACGACGCTTGTCAAAAAGCGTTTGAGGAGATCAAACACTACCTCACCCAACCACCAGTCCTTACAGCTCCGGTATCCGGAAAAGCCTTTCCTGGTGTACGTCCGATCAATGGATCATTCTTTGGGAGCTCTACTAGCTCAGAATGATGACCAAGGGCGAGAACAAGCAATCTACTACCTAAGTAGAACGATGATCGGAGCCGAACATCGGTACAACCCGATCGAGAAGGAATGTTTGGCACTGGTGTTCGCTATTCAGAAAATGCGACACTATCTGGTGGGCCAAACCATAAAAAGTCAACCCCCTGAGGTTACTCATGACAAAGCCTTCATCATTGAACGGCCGACTGGCGAAATGGGCTATATTGCTCTCTCAATACGAGATGCACTTCCTACCCCAAAAAGCCATTAAAGGACAAGCGGTGGCGGACTTCTTAGACGAACACCCAGATCCGAGGGCAGCTAAACTCTACGAGGATCTCCCAGACGAGGTCGCCGAAGCCTGCCTGACCCAGACATTGTTCGAAGGACAAGTATGGCAACTTTTCTTCGATGGTGCATCAAGAACAAGCCCTAAGGGACACGCAGTTGCGGGGGTAGGAGTAGTACTCGTCTCCCCACAAAATTATGTGATTCCCCGAGCTATCTCGTTAACCGAGCCCTGCTCCAACAATGTGGCGGAATACAACGCTCTTTTGATTGGGATGCAATTCGCCGATGAGATTGGCGTTAAAAATCTCGAGGCGTACGGTGACTCCAAACTCATCGTCAGCCAAGTTCGCGGAGAGTATGAGGTCAGGCATGAAGATCTAGTACCCTACTACAACGCGACAATCCACATGGCCGAGAGGTTTTCAAACTTCTACATCGACCATGTACCGCGCAAGCAAAATGCGCATGCAGATGCACTTGCATCCCTTGCTGCCTCCTTAGCTCTTCCAGTTGGAGCAATGGAGAAGGTATTCGTCTATAGCCACGACCTATACTGCCCAAAAAGTCCCCTCGGAGATTACCAGAGGTCAACAGGAGATCGTCGCGGTAAGGAAACACTTGAAGTGTCGACCGATCTAGAGCTTAAAGACTGGCGATTCCCCTACATTGATTTTGTCTTGTACGGCATCTTGCCCGAAGACACCAGGGAGGCGGCTGCCATCCGAAGAAAAGCCTCCAAATTCTACTACAATGCGATTTCGCGAACATTGTATCGTAGATCGCATGACGGGATCCTGCTCCGGTGCCTCTCATCAAAAGAAGCCCACGAAGTGTTGAAAGAAGCCCACGATGGTACGTGTGGAGCTCATCAACCTGGCCCAAAGCTGGCAAACCGACTCCAAAGATTGGGTTACTACTGGCCCAAGATGGTTGCCGATGCTGTTGCCTATGCCAAAAGATGTCACGCCTGTCAAATACATGGCGATTTCATCCATCAAGCACCAGGATACCTCCACTCTACGACCTCTACCTGGCCGTTCGAAATGTGGGGGATGGACGTGGTTGGTCCTATCAGCCCACCATCATCAAAGGGACATCGGTTCATCCTAGCGATAACCGATTACTTCTCAAAGTGGGCCGAAGCTATCCCTTTGAAGGAGGTAAAATCATCTAACGTGATCAAGTTCGTGAAACATCACGTTATTTACCTCTTCGGTGTGCCTCGGCGGATTGTCCATGACAATGGACCCCAGTTCATCAGCCAGGCTTTTCAGAGATTCTGCGCCAAGTTCAGAATCCAGAGTGTGTCATCAACGGCATACTATCCGCCCGCTAACGGCCTCGCAGAAGCTTTCAATAAGACTATTGGCAAGCTTCTCAAGAAATTCGTCTCGAAAAGTCAACGAGACTGGGACGATAAGTTGGGCGAATGCTTATGGGCCTATTGCACGACTGTGCGAACCCAACTAAAGCCACGCCATTTTCCTTGGTGTACGGATGCGAAGCCGTCCTTCCACTGGAAATCCAAATTCCATCTCTTCGCGTCGCCTTGACAGCGGAGATGACAACAGAGGAGAAGCATCGACAGCGACTCCAAGAATTGGAAGCCTTGGACGACAAGCGTCTGCAGGCCCAACAACAAATCGAGCTTTATCAAGCTCGTATCACCAGAGCCTTCAACAAGAAAGTCAAATCGCGAACTTTCAAGAAAGGCGACCTCGTCTTAGCCGTCCGAAGACCCATGGTCATGACGCACAAGACGAAAGGAAAATTCCAACCCAAATGGGAAGGACCGTTTGTAGTAGAGTCAGTCTACTCAAATGGATCGTATCGCCTCATAACCTCAAATGGCGATACACTCATGATGCCAATCAATGGCAAATTCCTGAAGAAATACTATCCCTAGATGGCATTCTTCCACCGATCAAGTTAAAAATACACCTCTGATAAAAAACATCCAACGCCTCCGACGGCTAAGGATAGAGGAAAATGTTGGCTTTTAAGTCCAACATAAGTCTTCGACAACTTATCATGCTGAGGGGAATAGCATGGCTAGCCCAACCCAAACGGTAGTTGGTAAAGGCACCTCAAATCCGTTGATAGCTGAGGGTTTGCTAAAAATCCTGCCGATCAAGTTAAAAAATACACCTCTGATCAAAAACATCCAACGCCTCCGACGGCTAAGGATAGAGGAAAATGTTGGCTTTTAAGCCCAACATAAGTCCTCGACAACTTATCATGCTGAGGGGAATAGCATGGCTAGCCCAACTCAAACGGTAGTTGGTAAAGGCACCTCAAATCCGTTGATAGCTGAGGGTTTGCTAAAAATCCTAAGTGGACTTGATTCCACTCTTCCCTCCAAAAATCCCTTACCAATTCTCATCCATAGAATGGTAGGACCACAAAATGCAATCATTACTATGTTAACACTATACCTCTGGTAATGAATACTCCTCGTCGAGTACAAACCTGGCTTGTTAACTCTGCATAGAGTAACAAACTCTCAAATTTGCCAAGTTAACACTATACCTCTGGCACTTCAAATTCTACTTGTCAATTCTCATCAATAGAATGACAGGTCCTCAAATTGCTCCTATCGCAAGCAAATTCTTGTCAAGTTAATATCACACCTCTGACAAACTACTGTTTAAGTTAACATTATACCTCTAAGCGGTACATCGAGTGTCTGTCAAGTTAATATCACACCTCTGACAGTTACCTTTCTTCAGACTTCCATATCGAAGCTGAAATGGACGATGCCAAGTTAACACTACACTTCTAGCATCCGAGTCATTGCTAAGTTCAACAATACACCTATGGCTATGACCTTTCCTCGACTTCCTTGTCCAAGCCGAGACGGACGATGCCAAGTTAACACTACACTTCTAGCATCCGAGTCATTGCTAAGTTCAACAATACACCTATGGCTATGACCTTTCCTCGACTTCTTTAAGCCGAGACGACCAATGCCAAGTTCAACATTACACCTCTAGCATTACTATCACCGTTAAGTTAAACATCACACCTATGACAGTGACGCCCTCAGTTTTCCCAAATAAAACTGAGATGCTGATGAGTTAGGTTAATATCACACCTCTAACTCACGTCCTTGTCAAGTTAATATTACACTTCTGACAAGATTACTTCTAAACCGTTAAGTTAATATCACACCTCTAGCGGTAAAAATCTCACTAGATTCCCCACGAGTCTAGTTTCATTTGATATTCTCCCCAACCGAGTATCAAATTCATTTTGGAGGCATTGTTGGTTAACATTACACCGATAAACAATGCTTCCATCAAAATCCCCAGCTGATCTTAAATCAAGTTAATCCCAAATCCTTGATAAAAGTTCACCTTCTCTGGGGGTACACACTCTACTTGTCACTTTCTTTTATAAAGTGGCGGGTCCACCAAAATCATTCTTTTGCTTCTAAAACAAAACATTCAAGACAACAGAAAGAGGCAAAAAGAAAAGTGTCACTTTTATTGATATTCAAACATATGAAAGTGATACAAAACGCTCTCTTATACAATAAGATTGAGTGTTACAATTAAGGAGTACAAAGAAGTCCCTCTCTCTCTCAGAGGCCGTACTCACTCCTTGAAACCGCATCTGATTCCAGGTGTACAATTGGAGCCGATTGCGCCATGGCAATGACGCAAAAGTCGAAAGCGCCCTAGCTGACTAAAGCCAGGAGCAGTGGTGTTCTTGAGGGCGGGTGGCAGCCGGAAGCCCTGCAACCCTCCATTTCATCACCATCCCTTTCCTCCAGCAGGCCATCTAACGGAATGTCCTTGATGTCACTTCTGGGGTAGGGAGAGGAAGAGGATCTCATCCGCCGCCGCAACCGCCGGACCACCCTCGCCGATACTCAGCCTATCCGTCTCTTGCACCAGATCTGAAGAGACCTTGGCGAGGGTTGGGTCCTCGTCAGAGATATAATTTAATCTCTCACAAACGACGAGGACCATAATTTAATCTCTCACAAACGAACGTGGAGCAGGTTCGCCAGCCGGTATATTCTTTCTGGGGCCCAGCAAACCTGAAAAAGGACATCAAGCCAACCTGCAAAGAATAAAAAGAGAGTCAGAAAATCTGGAACTCAGTACATTTTTATAAAGGAAACTGAGTAACAGAACGCGGCAGCCATTCAAGACTTCAGACGCGGGAATAACCCGCACAGTCAAACAGACGCGAGTCAAACTGCGCCACGTATAAGATTCAAACGCGGCCTCAGTTTGTACCCGCGCCTAATGCACCAGACGCAAAGAATTTCAGAACGCCAAAAATTGCCATCTCTCTGTTGGGTGAACAGGAGTTGCAAGATTCAGGTCTGAAACGCGCCAAGGCAGTGGCCATGAAACGCAATGGGCAAAGCCAGCGTCAAGTGCCCGCGTTCAGAGAAGTCAAGTCACTGGCACAAATTCCAGAGAAGGAATGCACCAGGACTTCATTCAGACGGTTATGCCAAAGTTCAGGCTATACACATCATCGGGGGACATACCAGCAGAGACCTCTGGCCAGAGTTGGCCTCTCTGCACCCAAACGCAGGCGTCCAAGATGATCCGAGAGGGGGTTCTTCTTGAGGAGACCAAACCGAAGCGTGAGAGCTCTGGGTCATCTTCATCCTCGGAATTACCTTCATCCATGGAGACGGAATCCCTATCAAGACACTCTTTTTTGAAGAAGGTGGGACTTCTCAGAGCAATCAAAGAGAAATAATCCAAGCTTGGATTATAGAAGGGGAGCGCACCCTATTTATAGGCAGGCCCTAATAACTGCCATTAATGAGGCGTTAATTGGAACCGTCACGCACGATTGTCAAAACCCAGTGAAGGATTGACGCGTGGAACGCCGCTTTGGGAACCGTCGCAAGCGCCGGTTTTCAACCGCCCGCATCGGTTTTGCATTTAAGGGCAGTAACTCCTGAGTCCAATGAGGAGTTGACGCGTGGATAACTGCCTTGGGAATCAACGGATGACTCGGAATCCCAATCGACAGTGAAGACCTGACGAGCAAAGATCTCCTAAAATCTTGAGTCAGATCACATTAAACGCAGATGGGAAAGCCGCGTCCCTTCAGCGGACAAGACTGCATCTCTTGCGTCTGCCCGATCCGCGCAAGACAGATTTGCGTTATTCAGAGTTGCGTCTCACCTTATGATTGACGCTGCGTCTCAGTAAAAGGACTTAGTAAAATCTAAATTCCGGTAGACTGACGACCGCGTCTCACCCTGTGATCGACGCTGCGTCTCGTCAAAAAGGCTTGGTGAAATCTAAGTCCCCATAGATTGATGTCACGTCTCATTCTATGGGATTAATGCCGCGTCTCGCCAAGACCGCGTCTCATTAAAAGAACTTAGTCCTACCTAAGTTCAGTAATCACGACCAGTGATCAAGAGTTGGACTCATCCACAACAGGACAAAGAAATTGGGACAAAAGCTTTAAAGAAAACTTCTATTATATCAAAAAATGATAGAAGTGGATACAAACACTCTTGATAAATAGAGTGTCCCTTTTCTTTACAAAAAGAAAAAAAGAAAAGAAGGCTAAATGTCCTGGTGCGCCAAGGAACGGATTTGTTCCCTAAGGCGGTGAATCTCATGCTGGCGCGTCCTCTCAGCCTCCATGATAGCCCGGTCCCGCAGCTCCGCCTCAGATAAGAAATTTCTGGCAGCCAGCTGCATCCGCAAAGATTCCACCCTGGAAGATTGTAGGGATAGACTCTCTTCAGCACGCGCCGTAGCAGCCCGTTGCTCCTCAAGCTCCTTTTTGAGGGAAACAAGTTTCTCCTCATTTAGCGCAAGAACAGCTTCCGCCTTGGCGATAATGTCCCGAGTTCTGAGGATGACTTGCTCCGTGCTCTGCACACTGAGCTCAGATTCCCTCGAATCTCCGGCTAATTTCTGAAATTCAGCCTTGGAATATTCAAGGTCACGGACCTCGGCAGCGATTTGTGCCTCCGCCTCCTGTCGCTCCCGTTCCTGATCAGCTAGGAGCCTAGTCAAGGTGGCCTGGGCTTCATCAAAAGAGCCAGCATCTTCCAAAGATTCCAGCTCCCGCAGATTATCTCCAAGTTGCTCTACCACCCGCAGGCATGCCCTGGCAAGTGAAGGGCCTCCCGCCAATTCGACGCTCACGGCCATATTTTCAAGAAGCCTCTGGGCGAACTGGAAGGTGCTGTGTCCACGGAAGATGAGATCAATACATGATCCCATCGAGGTGAAGAATTGTTGCACCATCTGACGTGCCAGCTCCCCCATGTCTCCACCACCTAAGAAGCTTCCCGACCCTTTTTCTGTCATGGGATAAGGGATATAGGGCGGGTCTTCTCGCACAAGAGCCGTGCCGGCCGTCGATGTGGCAAGAGCAAGACTACCCGCTGGCGCTTCCTGGAGCGCTGCCTCTGCAGGAGCTTCCACGACCAATGAAGGAGTTGTAAGCACAACCTCTTCAGAAACTTCCACTGAGAATTGAGCTGTGTGGCCTTCTGGAAGGGTGCCGATCGTCAGACTCCCCACCTGAGCCCCCTCAGTCAGAGCCGCCTTACTAGGTTCGAGGTCCAGAGGCGTCGAGTCCTGTAGAATGGGAGTCTCCCCAGCTTCAGCAGTAGCCTTCTCTACCGGCGGAGTGAGAGCCTCCTCAGCCTCAATGGTTGTTTCCCCTCCTGGCAAAGGGGAAGGCTCCCCAACTTCAACAGCTGCCCCCACTGAGGTTGTCTCGGCAACCGAAGCCTCAATCCCCTTGGGCTGGGTCAACACTGTTTCCATCGCCTCGACATGCGAGGAAGTTGTACCTTCAGCAGGGATTATCGCCGGCGGTAACGCAGTCGATGATTCGCCCCCGTATATTTTCCCCTCCGAGATGCGTGAGAACTTACTCGGGTCAGGAAAAGCGGGTTCATGGCCGTAGTCGACTTTATCTTCAAAGTCGCTTTCCGTATCAGACGCGGAAGACGACAGTTCAACGCAAAGGTCCTCGGTGACCGGGGCCTTGTCACCAATCACCCCAGTGGTAGGACTAGGGTCGATTATCCGAGCGCTGGAAATGAAGACGCTAGGAGGTCCTGACCGCTGTGCCTTGTATCTCCCTTCACGAGCAGAAGAAGGCTCGGGCCGAGCTGAGAACCCTGGAATCTGGACATTCCCTCCCACGAGTGTTTTTTCCTCGTCAGCTATAGTGGGTTTGTCAACCAAATCCCCTCTTCCGCAATCTTACAGGTCCCTCTGTGCAACCTAGGAGCACGGATTAAACTGGGGAGATCTCTATCCTCTGGCGGTTCCTCAACCATGACAAAGAGGTCTTCAGGACAGTCCCCAACTCCAGCAGAAATGTCTCCTGAGGGAGAAACTTCCGTTGCTAAGTCCCTCCGAGCCCTCTTCGAAACAGGACCAGCAGTTGAAGTGGGACCCCGACGGCGCTTACTCACCAATTCTTGAGCCTTGGCGGTAGAAGGCCCCTCCTGTGGCCCTAGCTTGGTTCTACTCCGGGTTACTCGGAGCTCCTCTCTTGAGCCTCCTTCAGCTTCTCTCTGAGATGCTCTCTCCAGCTCTTTCTGGACCTTTAAATACTGGGTGATCATGTGCGAGCACTTGCCAGACTCCGACTGTGTTTTGAGATAGGCATTAATGCCCTCAATACCCGTATACCCGGGGGCAAAATTCGGTGACTGGTTTACCCGAGAATACCAGGTGCAGAAAGTGAAGCTGGTAAGGTTCTTCGGCTCCTCGACGGGCAAACGGAAAGTTGCCTCTGTCCCCCCAGCCACGCTATAGTACCAGGCTCGAGCACCTTCGCACAAATTCCCATTGAAGGCAAGTTGTGTATTCGGATTGCCGACATAAAGCTGAGCATAGCCAAACTGTCGGGCAAAACGACTTGGCATATACGGTTCGATAGTGCAGGAAGTCCCTTGGCGAAACAATACGTATCCTGGTCGTATGTTGATCAACCACCGGAAGACTCCCGCGGACAGTTGGGTGAGGTCATCCCGACCTATAGAATCAGTGAATTGCTCACCAAAAGATGCACCAGGAATCCCAGCGAAGCAGCGGTTGAGCTGGTAATTGGCGGCATTTGAGAGACGTCTCCGAATATAATATATATAGGTGTCACTCCAATCCGAGTTTTCCAGCCGCCTCACAAAAAGGACAGGACTCGTACTCCCACGCGCCGTTGTCATCAAAGAAGGGCAATGCATCACATACCAGGCCATGAGATACGTGTAAGGCAACTCAATTCGGGGTTGGGGCGCCTTGCCGTCGGGTTTCCCTCTGAGTCAACATACGGCTTGCCTTGAGAGTCGACAGTCCTTGGAGCCTCGGCTTGCCTTGAGAGTCGACAGTCCTTGGAGCCTCGCATAGTCTCTTGGCTAACGCCCGCAACCCACTCTGAATGCCAGCCGCCACGGCCGGAAGAAGGGCTAGAGGACGGCCATGGGCCAGGAGCACTGCTGGGTACACCACGTCGGCAATAACGACTTCATGTGGCCGTGTAGGTACCACACAACGCTTCAACCACAGCATCAAGAAGCCTGCCAACAGCGCTCGACTAGAGATAGAAGCCCGGGCCCGATGATGATAGCTTTCGAAAAGCGTATCAGGTTCGAAGCCGTCCTCGTTCGACCCAGTGGTGTAAAAGCCCTCAGAAGCTTGTGCGACCATGTCGTCAACTCCCTGTTCAGAGAGGGGAGCCAGTCGAGTTATCGAATGATCCTTCTTGCTGACGTTGCTGAATAGGTAATTGGCCCAGGATAGATGCCTAACTCCATGCGTCCTCCAACCAGTTACCTGACCACAAATATGGAAGTGGCACATCACTTCCCAATAGGTCTCGTACACCTCAGGGGAATCCTTCTTTATAAGGTCAAGCTCCCTAGCAGTCGGGACATATTCTTCATAAGGGAACTCCCCCATCACCAGCCCCGAGACCTCATGCAACTCATGCAGTGCAAGGCCTATTTCTCCAACCGGGGTAAAGAATGTCCCCGTCTGAGGGTTGTAGCGCTCCAAGATCCCGAAGAAGTTGTGAGAGCTCATTGGGATGCCCCATTGTACGGCCCTGACTGCTGAGTATAATCCCACGTGCTCAAGCAGATCTCCAAGATCGGAGAGGGCGAAACCCACCATTCTGCCCCACCAAGAATTCTCCATGGAGTGGACCCATCCTGGCAAACGGAACTTGGCCGGATAATCACCCTCTGCTTCTATGAACGAATTGAGGAAGGTGGTGGCAAGCTGCGGGATCTCTCCGACTGGAAGCTCAGACTTGCGTGACCCGGGAAACAAGCCGAGGACCGCCCGGTCATGGCAGTCATGACGGTATACATTCTGGGATTTGAATTACCAAGGGTAATCTCAGAGATATCCCGGGACACGTCCCACTTCATCTTCCGAAGGACGGACAGATGTTGGAGATAAGACAACGGGAGCATCCTCTCCATGGCGGGAAGGAAGTATCTCCTCTCCCCTATCTGACGGAGCCACCTGTAATTCCCGTCATACATTGGTCTGCCACCGTCGCTGACATGATCTCCAAAGAAGAAAGCAGGCTTCTCCAGCTTGATGTGGGTATCCGTTACGAAGACTGCATCGGTCATGAGCACCGAGAAGTCCTCTCATTAACATGGGCAATCATTTCCCTGCGAACTGGCGACCTGTCAGCAGTCACAGGTATGGTCCTTCGCAGTGCAAAAGTCAGACGGTGGTCGGCACCACCCACGCGGCCAAAGTGGTGCATCTTGGCAAGTGAACCTGAAACATGCGGCACTGCAAAAAGAAAAAGACACTTGGTCAGATACTTTGCCAAAAATAAGGGAAGACGCTAAGTGTTCATAATTCAAAACGCAGCCGAGACACTGGACGTAGGAGTTATCATCCGCGTCCAGACCTGCGAACTTGCATCAAAACGCAGAAGAGATACTGGACGCAGGAATTTTTCGAACCCGCGTCCAGACCTGCAAGGCCGCGTTCTGCAAACCAAGACTTATGAAAATTCTAAGTACTTGGACTCAAACGCCAGATTCTACAAAATCGGCGGTTGAAGACACAGAACGCAAGGATCAAATCCGCGTTCTGCAAACCAAGACTTGTGAAATTTCAAAGTGCTTGGACTCAGACGCCAGATTCATCAAATCGGCGCCTGATGGCACAAAACGCGGCACAGAACGCATGGATCAAATCCGCGTTCTGCAAATCGCGTCCAGAGACCTTCACAATTAGAAATGTTCTAAGTGGAGGATCCAGAATGCAGAGTTCACCAGCGTCGGATCATCAGGCCCGCGCCCCGGTTATCATCCCAAGGACAGCGTCCGAGAATCAAACACGATCTTGTGTTAAAGGTTCTTAGGGTTCTATGAACATGTTTTAATGGCGGAACCCACGCCGAAGGTGCATTTTTACCTCGGAAAACACCCTCCTGCGCAGAGGAAGCATCTCTCTCAGCCTCGGCGACGGTCGCCCTTGAGGATGATGCAGTCGGTTTCGTCTTGGGAGCCATCGATGTTCAGAAATCCGAGTTCGAAGATGGACAGATGAACAAACAAGAGGAGGGAAGCTCTCTTTTCTCAGCAAATGCGTTCGGAGAAGAAGATGTGTCTGTCTCTAACTGTTGCCTTTTATAGGCACAGAGATTCGCGAAGATACGCAGCGTTTGGCCCAATAAACGCTGCAGCGAATCGCTGCCTGACGCGTGGAGCCAAATCATTGTTTGAACAGGGAAGATCATGCGTCGCGACCCCGCCACAAGTCAGAAGTTGACACGTGAAGCAGTTCATTTAATGAACCGGGAGATCCGCGCGCCAAGAGGCGAAATCTCGCCGTTTCCCCAGGCCAGCTGGCGGCGTAATCATGACATGGCACAGGTGCGCGCCCCAAAGTACGCGGCTCTTCGATGGACATGCCCCATCAGCATCATCATAAATGCACCCAGAAAATCGCGTCTGCATTTCAAGAGATGCGTCTCTCCAAAGTCCGCGTCCCCCCAAACCGGCCAAACGTCGCGTCCACCCCATGGAAGTCGCGTCTTTAAAGCAGTCTCTGCTTTTTCAAAAAGGAACCTGCGTCCAGTCTCCTGCTTCTGCAAGTCAGTTCAACAGTACACTGACGCAAACAGACAACCAACCACTCCCGGCCAAAAGCGCACCCGTGACAGACTAAAAGCAATCGGGGAGGTCTAGACTGTGTATCTAGACACTCAACACGATCAACTCTGACGGCTTCAAAGAGTTCAACAGTACACTCACGAAGACCAATTCCAGATAAGATCAAGCCCGAAGCATCAACAGTCCAGTCATAAAGGCGAACACGGCTATGATCCAAAGTATTCCGAAATCCGTCCCATTCAACTGCGGAATATCAGAAACTTTGGAGGGGGTTCTGTAGGCTGTCTAAAAATGACTAAACAGACAAGCCATTAAGGAAGCAGAGTTTCAAGCTCTAGACGCGAGAAATCGATGCCCGCGTCTCAGCATTAAGACGCGTTGGCTCTACACCCGCGTCTCAACGTCCAGACGCGTCGGCCCGAAGCCCGCGTCTCAGCATCAAGGCGCGTCGGCCCGACGCCCCGCCTCAGCGTCCAGACATGAAGGCCCGAAGCCCGCGTCTCAGCATTAAGGCGCGTTTGGCTCGACGCCCGCGTCTCAAACTTCAAGGCGCGTTTGGCTCAACGCCCGCGTCTCAGTTGCAACTGCCCTGATTGCGGGGCCAGTCACCACGCATGTAGCGGGTAGTGGCCCCTCATTCGGGAGCGTTTTCAGGAGGCACCTTCACCCCCTGAGACCCCTATAAATAGCCTTGTTTGCTATGAAGAGGGGATCGAAGCTTTGGAGAAGTCGAGAATTAAGAAGGTCAAGGCATCATCAAGATCGATCAAATCCAGGCAAGAGGATCATCAAGAGGGAAGCACAACTTCAACAACAGACAGAGGGAGGAGACTCTTCAGCGAGCTTACTGAGTACTAGCCGCTCTTCGCCTACCTCCTCTTTGAGAGTTTTGGTAGACGGAGCTGAGTTACTCTTTCTACCGACCGAAGAGAAGACCCCGACGGTCCAGGACGGTCATCTGGTCAACGGAGAACAAGATTCACTCTCCACCGCCACACGAAGAACCCAGCATTAAACAAAGGGGGGATTCAAGCTTCAACATCCTCCCTCCCTTGTAACTGGAAGGAAAAGTCTTGTTGTAATCTTTTCATCTGATTCAAAGAAATCTTTACAACAATTCCCTCTTTCTTTTTCCGGCGCAAACACTGAGCAGGAAAAGATCTCCTTTTTTCAGAGAAATTTCTTGACTTTCCCTCTTCCTCTTCCTTCTTCGTTCAGAGAACCTGAGAACTCTTGCAACTCTTTAATGGCGCCCAAAAGACGAGCGGGAAAAGAAGTGGCGACTTCTGCAGCGAAGGGTCCTCCTCCTCCGGTCATCGAGCGACCAGTCACCGGTAAGGGATTTTCCTATCTGATTAGAGACCGTGGTCTCTCTCCTTTGGAGCCGACATTTGGCTATTAGGACGATCGAATATGATCTGTCCTCATTAGGGAACTCGTTTCCTTGAACCTCCCTATTTTCCTTGCACAAGGGAATTAAGAACCGAACAGTTCTTCCTTAGGCTTCCGTACGAAGCCATTACTCGGGCAGTCTCCATCCTGTTGAGGAACAGGATATAGGTCTGTTCCTTCAGTCATGGCCACGAAGGGTGACTTTTGACCATGATGCCCTCTTGGTGACGTCAGCCCTTAGGGCTATACCACTTCCTGCTTAAGCGAAGTTGGTACTTTGGACGCTTTTTTGCAAAAATGCAGTTTTATCCGCGAGGTCAAGCTTCATCGAAGCTGTCGCCTTGCTAGCCTTGCTCGCTGAGCGAGGCTATGCCTTAGTGAATTTTTATGTCTTCGTATCCACTTGATTGTTGAACTAATCATAGTTCACTTCTGTCTTTGCAGTGCATTACACTTCCGGTCTCCTGAACAGTCTGTTTGGGCTAACCAGTCGAGCAGATGGTAACCTCAGCCTGCAATTCCATGGACAGGCTTCTTTGTTCAGTGAGCGGAGCTCCCTCGTCCGGGATACACTCATCCAAGGCGGTCATCCGCAGACCACACGGAGTATCTTGACCACGGCTCCTCTTGAGGATGTTGACCGTCGGACTTACAGAAAGCCCGACTTTATGTTTGGGGATGCCGCATCCGATCCCGATCGCCAGTTGCAGGCAGGCGAAGGACAATGGATCTTTCAACTGGATGGCGAGAAGTTTTACCTTCCGTCGACTAAGCGGCACTTTCCTTATCTTCTTTCGTGAATGTGACTCAGGCTCGGAAGATGGCGTGGGGCGTAAGCTGAAGCGTCGAATCCGTCCATGTTGGGAGATTGACCTTTCAGTCCGGCTATTCGAGGGCGGGCCCTCCCCACAGCATAATAGGGCTATACCCTGGGAAGGTATCGCGGGAACTTCCAGTGGGAGAGAACCCAGCTGTGGCGTAGACCTTTGGCACTCAGTTCTGCGCAGTTGACAGGAACTACCCTGCCACTGACTTCAGGGCTCCCGGTTGGGTTCATCCTCCTAAGACATGGTGGGCGGAGTTGACCAACTATATCCTCGCTCACTTCGAGGAGGACTTGGAGGGGTTGAACCTCTATGAGGTCGTCAGGGCGACCTGCTACGGCATTGAGATGAAGGTGGCGTGCTTCTACGCCATCCTTGAGTTGTACTGTCCGGCTTCGGGGACCTTCTTCACCCCGGTTGGCGAGCTGGGCATGGCTTTGCATGAGATGTGGGAAATCTCTGCTCTGCCTTTCGGGTCTCTTCCATACGAAGAGTACTTTTCCTGCGAGGCGGAGTTGGCTATTCTGGAGAAACAGGAGCCTGCTTTGCTCGAGACTTATCGGGAGTTGATGTGCCACTTGCATATTTGTTCCAGCATCCACGGTGGTGGCAAGGGTAGCTCGAAGAGCTTGAAGAGCTGGGGAAGTTACCTGTTCCCAGACATGAAGAATGCTCCTGAAGCAGCTCATCGCGGAGTTGCTGATGGCGATATTGTTGAACGGATGGAGATGTGTCTCCAAAGGGATATCGTCGTAACAGAAGACGCTGGTCCCTATGAGAAGGGTGATACCCTTCGGAGCTTTCACCATCAGGCCCGTCAGCCTATGTCTCGAAAGGCGCTGCTGGCCGGTTTCTTAACCGTTTGGTTAAAGAAGTGTGTTGTGCCTTCTTCCTCGGGTGACATCGTCCACCCGAATGTTCTGCTACCCGCCGTTCGCTTGGCCCATGGCCACCGTCTGGGTCTTCTCCCGGCCATGGTGTGCTGTATTCAAAGAGGCCTTCGCGCATTAACGGAGGCTTTCTGCAGGCCACCGGCATCGAGGCGTGGGAAGAGTGCTATCCTGCCTTGTGATGGACCCAATCCTAGGGTGGGTCTGCCATACACCTACTTGATGGCGTGGTTCGCCTTACACTGCCCTACTTTGATTGGAGCTGGGGAGGACCCTCCGCAGGGTCTTGTTGCCCGAAAGCACGAGGCCCGGCTTGCTGTTCAAGAGGCTGCTAAGGCCGTCTCTTCTGATTTGAAATCCTTAGAAACAAGGCAAGCGGAGGTTGGAAGTGCAATTGACGCCTCCACTAGTGCTCTTCTTGGCGCTGAGGATAAGATTGCGAAGGCTGAGGAAATGATCAGGAAAGCAAATCTCCTCTTATCCAAGGCCATACCGGTGCGTCTTGAGGAAACTGCGCGGCTTGAACAACTCAAAGCTCAGAGTGAGGAGCTTGCGCGGCAGGAGTTGTCACAGAGGGCAACTTTGGCGGAAGTTGAAGCTCGTCTGGCCCAGGCGGTGGACTTTGATGAGGCTGAGCTGAGGTCACAAGCGCTTGCCCAGGCTGCTGATGACAGGAAGACGAGGCTAAACGCCCTCGGAGAGCGGCTCAGATCGTATAGTGTACGCTTGTAGGTCATTGTATACGTGCCTCCATGTGTCCCCATCTTTTGGAATTAATGGAAATTCTTTCCTTTTGTTTTGGCTTCTGTCGAATCTCCAATCTTGTTCTTGCTTGAGGACATAATCTTTGAGACGTGGCTATCCGTCGGTTCAGAGGTCGCAATGACATAACCGATTAAGACGTCAGCAATCTCGAGGTTAGCCCTTTGCGGGGCTGAAGGGGAGATACTTGCCTTTTGTAAATGTCAGCAAGCATCGGTGAGTCCTGTCTTTTGTAAGTGTCAACAGGCTCAAAGTTGAGACTTAGCTGTCTGCTGGTTCAGAGGTCACAATGACATAACCGGTTAAGACGCTACTAAGCTCAATGGTAGATGAAACTTGGCTATCTGCCAGTTCAGAGGTCGCAATGACATAACTGGTTGAGAAGCCACCAAGCTTCAAAATAGGTGATACTCGTCTTTTGTAAATGTCAACGAGTATCGAGACCTGTCTTTTGTAAATGTCAACAGGGCTCGGGGTTGAGACTTAGCTGTCTGCTGGTTCAGAGGTCGCAATGACATAACCGGATGAGGCGCCACCAAGCTCAAAAATGGTGATACTTATCTTTTGTAAATGTCAATAAGTATCGAGACCTGCCTTTTGTAAATGTCAATAGGACTCAAGGTGGAGACTTGTCTTTGTAAATGTCAACAAGCTCGAAATTGAGACTTAGCTGTCTGCTGGTTCAGAGGTCGCGATGACATAACCGGATGAGACGCCACCAAGCTCAAAAATGGTGATACTTATCTTTTGTAAATGTCAATAAGTATCGAGACCTGTCTTTTGTAAATGTCAACAGGACTCGGAATTGAGACTTAGCTGTCTGCTGGTTCAGAGGTCGCAATGACATAACCGGATGAGACACCACCAAGCTTCAAAAATTGGTGATACTCGTCTTTTTGTAAATGTCAACGAGTATCGAGACCTGTCTTTTGTAAATGTCAACAGGGCTCGGAATTGAGACTTGTCTTTTGTAAGTGTCAACAAGCTCAAAGTTGAGACTTAGCTGTCTGCTGGTTCAGAGGTCGCGATGACATAACCAATTGAGACGCCACCAAGCTCAAAAGAAGGTGATACTTATCTTTTGTAAATGTCAATAAGCATCGAGGCCTGTCTTTTGTAAATGTCAACAGGGCTCGGGGTTGAGACTTGTCTTTTGTAAATATCAACAAGCTCAAGGTTGTAATGAAATTTGGGAGAAGGTCTCGTTTTCACGGGGAGAAATGAGGGAATCACTGTCATAGGTTTAATGTTAACGTAACAGCGAAATGTATATGTGGTCTTACCATTCTATGGATGAGAATTGGTAAGTGACTTTAGAGGTCTCGTTCTCACGAGGAGAAATGAGGGGACTGCTGTCATAGGTTTAATGTTAACATAACAGCGGAATATATGTGGCCTTACCATTCTATGGATGAGAATTGGTAAGTGATTTTGGAGAGGGAATCAAATGGGAACTGGTCCCTTAGGATTTTTAGCAAATCCCAGCTGTCAACGGGTTTGATATGCCTTTACCAACTACCGTTTGAGTTGGGCTAGCCATGCATTTCCCCTCAGCATGATGAGTTGTCGAGGACTTATGTTGGGCTTTCAGGCCAACATTTTCCTCTATCCTTAATCGTTAAGGATATTGGATTATCGGGTTAATGTCTGCATAACCCTAACTCTCCTTTAGGATAACTGGTGCACGGCCAGGTTCCTGTTGGTTTATGGCTGTATGACCTCACTTGGAGGAAGAGAAAGGCTCTCTTTGTGTGTGCTTCGGGCACGGAGATCTTGATCAGAGGTGCAGTGTTAACTTGATCAAGAGAAGGATCCTTGATTAAGGATAATACTTCTTTAAGAACTTGCCATTGATCGGCATCATGAGTAGGTCGCCATCTGAAGTCATAAGGCGGTATGCTCCGTTTGAATAGACTGTTTCTATCACAAACGGTCCTTCCCATTTAGGCTGAAATTTGCCTTTGGTCTTGTGCGTCATAATCATCGGTCGTCTGACGGCTAAGACCAGGTCTCCTTTCTGGAAGATTCTCTGTTTGACCTTCTTATTGAAGGCTTTTGAGATCCGAGCTTGATATAGCTCGATATGCTGCTGAGCTTGTAGTCGCTTTTCGTCCAAAGCTTCGAGCTCTTGAAGGCGTAGGCGATCATTGTCCTCTGATGTGATTTTAGTAATCAGAGCTATACGCAACGATGGCATCTGGATTTCCAATGGGAGGACTGCTTCACACCCATATACCAGGGAAAAAGGCGTATTGTCTGTCGGTGTCCGCACCGTGGTTCGGTAGGCCCAAAGACATTCACGAGCTTTTCGTCCCAATCTCGCTTATTCGAGGAGACAAATTTCTTGAGCAGCTTGATGATTGTTTTGTTGAATGCTTCCGCCAAGCCATTGGTGGCAGGATTATAGGCAGTTGAAGCCACATTCTGATTTGGTATTTATCGCAGAACCGATAGAATACTTGGCTTATGAATTGGGGACCGTTGTCGTGGATGATCCGCCTAGGTACACCAAATCGATGGATGACGTGGTGCTTGATAAAGTGAACCACATTGGAGGTTTTGACTTCAACCAGTGGTATAGCCTCCGCCCATTTTGAAAAGTAGTCGGTTATTGCTAGGATAAACCGGTGACCTCTTGTCGAAGAAGGGCTGATTGGCCCTACGACATCTATTCCCCATGCTTCAAATGGCCATGAAGCAACAGTCGGGTGGAGCAACTCCGAAGGTTGGTGTATGAAATCTGCATGAATCTGACATGCTTTACACCTTCGTGCATATTGGATGGCGTCGGCTATCATGGTTGGCCAGTAATATCCAAGCCTATGCAACCTGTCTTTAAGTTTAGGACCTGGCTGATGAGCTCCGCAAGTGCCATCGTGCGCTTCTTGGAGCGCTTCCTGTGCCTCTGAATTGGAAAGGCAACGGAGGAGAACACCGTCATATGAACGACGGTAAAGTGTCTTCAGAGTCGGATCGTAATAGAACCGGAGAGACCTTCGTCTGACGGATGCCGCTTCCTTAGGATCGTCTGGAAGCAGACCGTGCAAAGCATAGTCAATGAGAGGAAAGCGCCAGTCTCTTGGTTCAAGATCTGTGGAGACATTATAGACTTCTCGAATTCTTAGCATGTGCTTGGAGCATACAAGAGTCGAGTTGCGACTGTGAGGTGATACTCGGTGTCGGCTGGTAAGGCTAGAGTTGTTGCTAATGCAGCAAGGGCGTCCGCCTTGGTATTTTGAGATCGAGACACATGCCCGATGTAGAAACCTTCAAATAGGTTAGCCAATTCGATGGCTGTATGGTAATAAGGCACCAAGTCCTCATGGCGGACTTCGTATTCCCCTTTAACCTGATTGATGATCAGTTTTGAATCGCCATAAGCTTCGAGGTAGCGTACCCCCATTCCATGGGCGAGTTGAAGACCGATGAGCAGAGCATTATATTCTGCAACATTGTTGGAGCATGATTCTGTTAGAGAAAATGCTCTGGGCAGGACATGATTCTGTGGGGAGATAAACACAACCCCCACTCCGGCAATAATCTTGCCTTTAGGGCCCATTCGGGATGCTCCATCAAAGAACATCTGCCACACTTCCTCTTCAGAGGTTGCATAAGACTCGAAGACCTCATCGGGGATGTCTTCGTGAAGTTTTGAATGCTCCGGAACTGGATGAGCAGCCAAGAATTCTGCAAGGGCCTGGCCTTTAACCACCTTCTGAGGCGTGAAGATCATGTCGTATTGAGACAATAAAAGTGCCCACTTAGCCAATCTTGAATTCAGTGATCTTGGCTTCGTCATAAGAAGACGCAATGGGTTTACTCTGGAGATGACATGTATGGTCTGGCCGACCAAATAATGTCGGGTCTTCTGAACAGCGAAGACGAGAGCTAAACACTCTTTCTCGATAGGGTTGTAGCGAGATTCCGCTCCTATGAGAGTTCTGCTCAGATAATAAATGGCCTGCTCGTGGCCATTGTCGTCCTTTTGAGCGAGGAGGGCACCGAGGGAGTAATCCATAGCCTTTACATAAAGTAAGAATGGCTTCCCTGATGTAGGGGCCACTAAGACTGGAGGTTTTGTGAGGTACCTCTTGATGTCTTCATAAGCTTCCTGGCAAGCTTGATCCCATACGAAGGAAGCACCCTTTTTCATGAGCCGGGTGAACGGTTGACAGCGGCCTGAGAGATTTGCGATGAATCTTCTGATATAGGCCAGTCTGCCTTGCAAGCCTCTGAGCTCTTTGAGATTCCTTGGTGGATGCATGCTCTGAATGGCTTTGACTTTGTCTGGGTCAAGATGAATTCCTTTTGATGTGACAATAATCCCAAGAAACTTGCCACTCGAAACTCCCAAGAAGGATTTTGTCGGATTCATTTTCAGTTGATGAGCCCGCATTATGTCGAACATCGTTCTTAGGTCGCGAAGATGTTTATTCTTGTTGCGGCTTTTGACGGCAATGTCGTCGACATAGCATTCCACCGTTTTTCGGAGATGATCGCGGAAGATCGTACTCATTGCCCGCTGGTAGGTTGCTCCGGCGTTCTTCAGTCCGAAGGGCATTACAGTGTAGCAGTATACCCCCAATGGTGTTCGGAACGAAGTATGCTTCTCGTCGTCGGGATACATCTTAATCTGGTTGTATCCTGAAAAGCCGTCCATGAAAGACATCCTTTCAAACCGCATGTGTTGTCAATCATGACATCGGTGATGGGCAGTGGGAATTCATCTTTGGGACAAGCCGTATTGAGGTCACGGTAGTCGATGCAGATCCGTATTTTCCCATTCTTCTTGAGGACGGGGACTATATTAGCCACCCAATCTGGATGTTGTTCCTCCCGGATGAAGCCACATGCAATGAGCTTGTGAACTTCGGCTTCAATAGCTTCCATGATGTTCGGGCGAAACCGACGTTGTTGCTGCTTGACTGGCTTGACGTCAGGCTTGATGTTTAGACGGTGCATAGCGACCTGTGGATCAAGTCCGGGCATATCTTCGTAACTCCATGCGAAGACATCTATATACTCTTTTACGAGTATTATCAATTCTTCCCTTTCTATAAGTGATAAGCTTTAACTTATAAAGATGGGTTTGGGATGGTCTTGACTACCCAAGTTGACCTGCATCACCTTGTCTTCAGTAAGTGGCTCGCGCAGTTCGAATCGCTTTTCCCATTGAAGGTCTAACTGCTGGGCCCATGGTTCCTCATCAGTGGCTTCTGCGGGCTCCAATTGACTGCTTGAGGTCATATTAATAGTGAGGTCTTTGAACATTGCTCCTATGCTGATATCGGAGTCCCACTCGGAGGATGAAGCCGAATGTGATGGAGCTGACCCATCGTCCTTGACTTGAACTGTTACTGATGATGTGGGTGTGACGTAACCCAACCCCTGCGTGTACTATCATAGTAATTTGCAGGCTTCCCTTTAGGCACAAAGTTCCGCATCAAATCGTGCCTTCCTTTTTCGAAATTCAGGCCTGCTTCATGCTTCAAGTCGTACCCCATTTTCTTCATAATATAGCGCGCTGGCCGCGCGTAATGAAAGAATTGTGGAGTGTCTGAATCTGAGCTTGAATCTGCAGTTGTGGATCCCCGTGGCCGGGTTCTACCAAAGATTATCGGCGGCTGACCTTGTTTGGACGGAGGGATCACCAGTGTGGCCCCTTCTATAGCTTCCATAGATGTGCTGGCCACACTTGGCTCATGTACGGGCACATGCAGAGAGCCATCCGTAATGGATTTAATCGACCCAATACTCGCAGGATAATCAAAAGAAATATTATCATTAATTACCCATTCACCTTCATCCTCTGAAGAAGTATTACATAGGGGATTATTGAGACATGCTATAATTGGTTCACCAATCAGAATGGCTGGCATGCCTGCTTCGGATTCTGAATCCGCCTCGTTGCCACTTTCATCATCGTCCGGCAACGGTTCTTTGAGTGCTCCAGCGGCCTCTTGATATAGGAGAGCGTCAGTGAAGTAGTTTTCCACCCCTTTGAATGGTTGCCTCTCAGCAAAGACAGTTCGTACTGTCGCATCATCTTCAACATATTTGAAGCATTGATGGAGGGTGGAAGGGACGATCCAGTTGGCATGGATCCATGGCCGTCCCAGCAGCAGGTTATATGATGTGTCAGCATCAATGACATAGCATGTCACTTCTGACTTCAGACTCCCGATTCTGCAACGGAGTCAAATTTTCCCCAGTGGATGACTGCTCCGGCGTTGAAACCGTATATTGTAGTAGTGGTTGCGGACAACCTATACAATGGTATGCCGAGGAAGTAGAGAAGCCTTTTGGGGATGATGCTGAGTGCAGACCCCGGATCGACTTGTACCCTCTCAATGCATGTTGAACCGATATATCCGGTGTAGTACAGAGGTCGATCGTGCTTGTTGTCTTTGAGAAGCATATCTTCCCCTGTGAAGGTAATAGCGGGCACCTTTGATTGTGCATGATGACATTCTGGGCAAGGAGACTGAACGTCGTCGTTAGGGATTTCAGGCATGCATGTTAGAAAGGATTCTGAATTGGCTAGCGCATCCCTGAGCGCTTCTCTTGTTTCTTTGGAGAGGCGAAGGAGCTCGTGTATAGTGATACGAGCTGGGATATTGGCCAGCTGAGCCAATATGTCAAACCGAAAAGGCGTATCAAACCCTTAGCCTGGAGGTTTCTTCAACACGTGGTCGAATCGTACCTCCTTAGACCTCTCTTTTCCCTTGGTTGGGATTGGAGTGGATGCTGGTACTTGCACTGACGTCGTTTGCTGTTTGTCTCGTCAGTAGACTTTTCATACTGCCTCAAGTATGATTTTCCAGATCGGGTGCCCGTCTGTTGAGGCGCATCGGCTTGCGCTGCGCAAGCAAGCTTTTCTCCTTCTGAATCACTGAGGGAAGCCAATGTAAGATTGCCGCCGTCTGGCAGGATGGAGATGACATTGCAAGACTTGCCCTTTGAATTGGGCTGCTTTGGATCCCGCTGTACGTCTTGGACGAGGTCTGGATGTAACCACATGACTTCTCCTGTCTCCAATGTTAAGGGAACAAGACCCTTATTATGTTGAGCTATAGCTGGAGGATGCTTGACTTCCAACCGTGGCGCAGGGGCTGCATAAGTCCCGTCAGGGACTGTGACCTTCGGAGCTTTGCCGAACTCAAGAATCACCATATTGGCGGTGACTTTCTTCTGCTCCGTCTTCAGTGTCAGGACTCCAGCATCGACCAAGGCTTGAATTCTATCCTTGAGGACATAGCACTTGTCAGTAGGATGGTGACCATCCTGTGGTAGAGGCAGTATTTAGGGTCGTTTGTGCGCCCTATCTCATTGGGACGCCGCGCATCTGGCAGCTTCATTTTGTTCCCTTTGTGGAGCAGATGGAATATGGTGACCACCTGATCGTCTTTGAACGAGTACTGCTTTGGAGGGAACTTAGGCTCCTAATTATTGAAGCCGCTCTTTTTGGCCTTCGACTGCACATCTCCGGATAACTCCACAGACATAGTCTCTTTGCCTTTAGCTTGAGAAGATTGCGGTAGGTCGCTACGCCCTTTGCTGTTCATCCCCCACTTGCCTCTAGGGGCAGATGGTTCGAACTTTTTAGCCGACTTCTCGGCTATCTCAGCTTATTCGACCAATTCTTTCCAAGTGTGGGCTTTAACAGCCCCCATGCGAACTTCCACTTGGTCTAGGAAGTTGTGTCTGCATGTCTGCAAGAGCATGGGTAATGGCATCCCTGCTGGGCACATCAAGGATAAGTTTCTGAACCGTTCAATGTAGTCACGGACAGATTCGCCCTTCCTCTGCACAGTGGAGAGGAGCTTGTCCATGGTTACTTCGGTATCGTCCTCATAGAAACGAGAGAGGAACCGAGTTTCCAGGTCGATCTAGGAGTTGATAGAGCCCGGGGGAAGACTTCAGAACCAGTCAAATGCCACCCCCTTTAAGGTGCCAATGAACAGCCTAGCCTTGACGGCGTCATTGCTTATAACATTACCAGTCTGAGACCGGAAATAGTAGATGTGCTGATTTGGCGAGCTCTTTCCGTCATAGGTATGCAATGTTGGTGGTTTGAACTTCGGTGGATACGGCACCGAATCCCACTCCAGCGGATAAGGGCGGACTGCCCCTACCTTCTTTAATTCATCCCTCTGAGCTAGGGATGCAATTTGAGCTTGGAGGCCCTTAAGGACTTCAGCGTCTAAGGAAGAACCCTCTTTGGATTTCTCCGTCTTTGGCTGCTCATTGCTGAAATGTTCCTCCTCATCGTGATTGCTCCCGGCATCATTGTTATTCCGGTTACTGAGGAGTTGAGCGAGCATCTGTTGAATATTGTCCAGAACCTCTTGCTGGATTTTGGAAGTTTGCTCCTGAGCTTCCAGGCGCCGACGAAGATCGTCGTTGACGTTATCAGCCATATTGACTGATGCTCTGTCTGTTCGCACTGAACTGACTGTCGCCGAAGAGGCGTACCCACTATCTTCATCTTCTTCGTCCGATGGCTAGAGTGATCTCCTGGGTTCTGGCGAGGCTAGGGCCGTCGAGGAAGAAGGCTGTTCATAATTGTAGGGTATCGCCACCCTGGATCTGGTGTTCTGAAAAACACCTTCTTCATGCACCAAGACTTCGCCTAAGCCCGGGCTGTAATCTGTATCTGGGGAGCTGTAGGGGGTGTCGTCAGATGTTTGTCTTCCCCTGCGCAGCTCTCGCCCTTTCCCAGTCATGTTGACGGATGCGGAGGGGTGATCTCGCAAGATACTCCTTCTGTGATGCTTCATCGGGGCTTGTACCGATAGTCGATCAAAAACTGACCGTCATCTTGGAGGCGTGGCGGGGATTGGTCCCAGCCGGCAATGGACCGAGTGGAGTGTCACCAGCTGACATCCCACTTGTCGACAACGGGGGGAAGAGGTTTGTCTATCCGTCAACAATTTCCTCAGATCGGACCCGGTTGGGTCTCTGCAATCGAGCGCAAAGGCTCTTTTGGATCGCACATAGGGCGATGTCCTGCTTCTTTTATCCCTGCAGACGGGATTAGCACTGAATAGTGCTTTGGTTCTAGCTTCGCCATCAGACGCGAACTTAGTGCTTGACGCACTGGAAAGCGGAGCACGCTGTGGTGCTTTACCCGCTATGCTGCTGCGAAGGTAATTAGCCTTAGATGGTACTTTGGCTTCGGCTTCGCGGTCATGGACCCTGTGCGTACGCTGTGGTACAGTAGCTTCGCTCATGAGAACGAGGCCGGTGCGAGGCATCGCTGCTCTTGAATTGGACAACGGTATGATTGCCGTTGTAAATTTATGATTGGAGCAGACAGGCATCTTGCCTTTTTCTTCGCGAGAGAGGCGCGGTTTAGGCGTAGCTACGCCTGAAGCTTCGGTCGGAGACTTCTGTTTAGGCTTCCATATCCGCCTTGGCAGAGGAGACTTAGGTTCGCAAGGAACCTGATTAGCCACACACGAGGCTGAGGGGTGTTGGCAGAATTCTGCTTCCGGTTTCTGATTTGAAACCTTGGTCGTGGAAACCCTCCTATGCTTCCGTGCTCGAAGCATTGGGCCATCCCCAGAGAGTACTTCTTCAAATCTTGCTTGGTCGAACTGAACCACCAAGTTCTCACAAGTAAAGGAATCAGACTGCGGACGTGCTTCCTTGTTGCGCCAAATAACCGCAGTAGGTTCGTAGAGAACCTTTTCAGTCTCCGCAGAGACTTTCCTTGAATATTTAGCCAGAAAAGCTCTGGCTGCACCGGCTTTTCTGAATTCAGAGTTAGACCCGAAGGTTTGTTCGTCGCATTGCGACACTTGATTCTTGGCAGTGGAGAATTTCGTCCCCAGCGGAGTCGCCATCTTGTTTTCCATTATGTTTGCAAAGGGGGAAAACTTACAAAAAAGAGTTTGAGGAGCTAAATTACAAGTATTCTTAAAAAGATTACAAGTAGATCTCCTCAGAGATTCTGGAGAAGTGTGCCGATAGGAGTCTGGTCAGCGCGCGACCACTTTGTCCCTTTGACGATGCGAGCGATGAGATTCCCTTCTCGCCTGGTTCGGGGAATCAGAGAACAGAAGGTTGGTAGAACCCTCTTGCTGCTTCTCAAAATCGCCTTCAATAAGGAATTCCTTCTCGCCTGGTTTCGGAGATTCCTTGAGAAGGAGGACGATGTTAGGGCATCAACACCCTGGTTAGAGAAAGCAATTCTCTAAAAGGTCTCTGAATTCGAGAGCGCACGGTGCTTATGAAGAAGCCTCTGCTTGTGGAGTCCTCTTTTCGTCTTCGATCGATCGATCTATCTCGTACCCCTGGCGGGTTATTTATAGGGAGAGCAAGGGTATAATCGTCCCTTGAAGATATGGAAACAGATTGAATCAAATCTGTTTAAATCTGGAAAGTAGCCTTACTGCGAGGCTAGGATCAGCTTCTGCGAAGCTAGAAATGGCAGGTCGGTTGATCCTCTTGATCTGTTTTGATCCTTTCCATATCGTTGGAGGATTTCCCCTGATCTTCTTACTCGTTTTAAGAAGAGTTAAGAGATTGTGGCAATCAACTGCCAAATTTGATCTCTGATTTGATCTTAATTAGATTTGATCTGATTGGATCCGATCTTATCTGGAGATTTGATTGGTC
Source organism: Agave tequilana (assembly GCA_038442645.1). Taxonomy (NCBI): domain Eukaryota; kingdom Viridiplantae; phylum Streptophyta; class Magnoliopsida; order Asparagales; family Asparagaceae; genus Agave; species Agave tequilana. The sequence goes on along the minus strand of JAVJIF010009959.1, from coordinate 66,433 downwards.
AAAGGTTGACCGTGGCAGATTCATAGCGGAGCCGTCCGCATTGAGCTCGTAGCGGAGCTAGAGGCAGCTTCTGGCGAAGTCCGAAAGAAACCTTTGGCGGAGCTGGAAGTCCTCTGTGGCGAAGTTGCGAGTTAGCATCCTGGCGAGGCTTTGGATGGCTTCAAGGCGAAGTCGAGTGATACTAGCCTCTCAAACGAGGCTATCCCTTGGGCTCATGCGATGCTAAGTGCTAGCACCTTAGACCTGCTGAGGTCTGTTTAGAAACAATCCGGGTTCACTGTCTGCTTGCTGGATCAGTGGAGTCCAAGTTGCTTCTTTGTCCCTCGGAGATGGGTGAAAACTGGTCTTCAGCTCGTCTGTCACTTGTCTTTTGTAAATATCAACAAGTTTAGACATTGTTCGGACCAACAAGAATCTTGTCTTTTTTAAGTGTCAACAAGACTTATGATCAGATTCATACAACAATCTCTCCCGGTAATCGCCCAGTTAGAAGTCGTCTAGGTCTAGGTCAACCCTAGTATAGGCTTGGTTTTGATTTTCTTCTTTTTGTTTGTTATTTGCTTTTTCTTTTTGTTTGTGATTGTTTGTAAAATGAAATTCAACAACAATAATTCTTTCAATCCTAATATGAATCCATATTTCACGCCGACCCCATTTGATTCGGATAATTCAACCTGGCTTTTTACAATATGAACCAACCAAATACACCGGATTGGACTTATCTGAATCAATACAACCCATATTCCCAATCTTATAACTATAATTTTCAAAATAATTTTAACTCTTCACAGAGTCAATGGGGAATCACCTCCCCCGAGTCAAATTTTCAACCACATTGTCCACAATTTTCACAATTTTCACAATATTTATTTCCCAATTTTGCTTTTTATACTCCTTTTCTAGAACCACCAATTGAACAAAAATCTGAGTTAGAAAAAAGTATAGAAGCTGTACAAACCATGCTTGAGTCCCAACAAAAAAAAGCTCAATTCAATAATTCTACAATATTTTCAAGATTCATACTTAGTTCCACCTATTCAAAATGAACAACCATCTGCTCTGAAAATGAGTATGGAATGCTTACGTGAGTCTGAGCGTCAATCTCAAAACATGTTAAACTCACATTCTTCACAAAATTTTCAAAACCAAGATCCCTACGCTGATTTTTTAGAACATCCACTTGAAAAATATCATATCTAGAAAAGAGTATAGAAATATTGCAGGAGTCTGAACTATAATTTCAAAAATCTTTTACCCAGTCTATCAGTAGATTGGAAACACAATTGAGTCAATTGGTTAGCATTTATAGGAATAATGAAACTCTATCTTATTAACCTTTGACCAATTCAGATATCTCTAACTCTATTGATTTGACCCAAGACTCATGTTGTTTTGAAAACTAAGATTCAATTTCAGCACACCCATTTGAACTTGACCAACATTAAAATTTTGAGAACCATGTTGATATTTTAGCAAGTTATCCTTTTTTTGAAATTGAACTTGAGCATGAATATGATCTTGAACCTCAACTTGGTAATTCAATTCCACTTCTTGATTCAATAATGACTTTGATATTTTTACTTGATTTCAATCCTTTTCTCGAGTCAAAATTGGATCATGTGCCTGTCCATCATGAAATTGAATCACCAGTCTTTTATGATCATCATATGAATTTGATCAATTTCATACTTTTGAAAGTCCCATTGACAAATTGGCAAGTTTCATTTTTATAAAATTGAACTCAATGAGGAATTTGACCTGGATTCTCAAATTTGTGATCCAGTTCAAATTTCTGATTTAATATTGAAACCTGTTTTGCTACCCGATTTAAGTAATATTTTAGAGTCAGTTTTGATTCACATACCTGTCATTCTTGAAATTGAATCACCAAAAAGTCACATTTCGTTTTGGGGAAATGAATATGAACTTGAATTTTAACTTCTTGATTTGGATCCGATTCCTGAACCAATTTTGACTCCTGAATCTTTACTTGACTTAGCTCAAATTCCTGAGTCAGTAGTAGTTCCTGTACTTCCTGAGTCCAAATTAATCATTCCATCTTTTCACACTCCATTTTGGGACAAGGGGTTGATAAAAATGACTCCGAAATTATTTTAAAAATTTGAAAATTAGATGGGATAAAATTCTTAATAAAAATCATTCATATATATATCATTTTAGTGGGTTGTATTATAGAGGTATCTGGTGGATTTCCCCGAACTCCTCGCAAATTAGATGTGGCCGCATTTCATGGACCAATCAGACCACCACCGGAACCACTACCTTGAGGTGATTTTTTTTCCTTTTCTATTTGTTGCATGCATACATACATTCATGATGCATTGAGGACAATGCATGAGATAAGTATGGGAGAGGGTCTACTAATATAGAGTTTTAGATTTTTCTTTCTTTTTCACTTCTTTTAGGATATTCTTAGAAATTTTTCCTTTTGTATAAGATTTTTTTTCTTTTCTTTAAAAACTTTTTGAAACAAGAGACAAAGTTTGATCTATTTTCAAGAAAATTATGATGATCTTAGAAATTAAGGAAGCCTTAATTATGATATCTTAAACCTAGTCGAAATAATGGATCTTTTTTAAAATTATAGGCTAAGTAAGATAGACTGGAAAGATAATTTTATCTTGAATTTTTTGTCTTAGATAGTATGCACTTCACACTTACACATTTTTGGGATGGAAACAAAGACCTAAAATGTCATAAAGTAAATAAAAAAAAAAAAATATATATATGGTATATATGAAGAAAAAAATCACTTATTAACCTGAATAACTATGCCTCAAGAAGCATGATTATTCACGCCTAACGGTGGTCGTAAGAAACAAATAATCCCCCTTAGTTTTTTGGCCTTGTTTACTCAAGTCCTTAAACCCGAGGGGTATTTTCTCAACTGATGCCCTAAGACCATCTGGTTTGGGAGTCATCGGTTAAACGCTTACTACCCGGGTAAACTAGAAAGCCTAAGAAAACTAAATGGAGAAGAAAAAAAAATAAATAAATAAATAAATAAATAAATGGCTTGATGTTTGGAGTTGAAATCCTAGAAATCTTAACTGTCATAAAGTGCATATTATCTAGATTTTATGAAGGATAAAATATTCAATCCAATTTTGAATTCTTATCTTAATTGAAGACAAGATCTTACATATAGACTAAGTTTAAGGGAGAATAATTTTTGGTGGACTTTTGATCTTAAATCGCTTATATTTTTGCAAAAATATTTCGAAAACTGTTCTCTCTTTCAAAATGCGTTTTCAAAACACTAAAATTTATTTTTTTCTTTATAAATTTTGTTGGTGCAATCCGCTGAAAACCCTCAAGAGATAACACTTCTCCTCTAGGGGAAACCTGGAGGTTTAACAGCTTGTTGCACACGCTCAGTAAAATCGCGTCACCTGCGAAAGTGGTGTAATAATATTTGCAGTATAGTTTTTCTTTTTTTTATTTTACTCGGGACGAGCAAAATGATATTGTGTGGGTGTGATTAGTCAACAATTTTACATTATTATATCGTATTTTTCTACCAATTTATGAATAAAATATCATTTCCAAATGTGTTTTGGTCTACTTTGCAGAAAATCAAGAGTCTAGGGGCAAAGGAGTAATAAAAGCTCAATTAAACCCATTTTTGGGTAATTAAATTCGGATTTCTTGGAGGCCAAGCTGGAGAGTTTCTAGAAGATACATTGAATCTAGATGTTGGCGGGTGTCTGACGAAAATCAGGACCCATATAACTCAAGCTGAGCATATCTGGAAGGTCCCCCAAGCGAGGCGAAACCACTAGCCAATACCAGGGACCTAAGTCCTTGGTTTTGCCGCAAAAATGCGGTAATTGCCACGTTTCTATGGCAATGTTGGCGAGCCACGCGTCAATTTTCGACGCGTGGTCTCGTCTCGTCTTCTGGAACCTCCTTTTGCCTATAAATAGCCTTATAGGGACCTGAAATGGAAGCAGATGGAGAAATAGGTTAGGTTCTCTCTCTTTTAGTGTAGTATAGTGTAGGTGTTCTTCTTTTCTTTTCTTTTGTTTTTTTATTCTGTTTTTAGATCATGTATAAGGGCTGAGAGATTCAGAGAGAGATTGACGTAATAGATGGTGACAATCTATGTAAGGTGTCTCCTTTTTTCTCCATTGTAATCTTCTCCATCTTCTATATGATGCTTAGCTAATTTTTCTTCTCATGACAATCTAACTACTAACCACTAACTACCTAACCGCTTACTTGATAATCCACATGAATCTAATAGTCTCTACAAGGCCTTGCTCTTGCAAGAGCATTGATGGCTCATGATGATGGATTTTAACATTCTAACATCCTAACATCTAACCCACTAACAAGTTAACTTACAATGTTTTCTCTATTTCATGCTCACTAACCAGTTTTGATGATCTAACAGTAGCTTGCAACTTATTTTGTGGAATGGATGTGTTTGAATGTGGAAGAACCTTCTTATGTGACATACTTTGTATTGCTTCTTGAAACCAAAGACTAGCGATGACCAAGAATTCATGTGAGGTAACTATCACTAAGAGGTTAGCATAGTTAGTAGAGCAATTAGTAGTTAGTAACAACGAGTTTTCTTTTTACTTTGTTTTAAAATCAATTTTCTAAATTTTTTTATCACTCTCCTATCGTTGTTTGCACCAACTTTTTAGTTCACCTTTGTTTCATCTTCTTTTTATTTTTCAAACCACTTCTCTTTTACTTTCACTTTGCCGATTTCATCGCCTTTTCCCAATCACTTCTGGATTTCATTTATTTTTCTTTTTCTCATTCTTTAACAAAGAAGAATTTGTTAACAATCGACGTGAACATAAACTGTTAATGCTTATATCGCCTCCCGTCCCTGTGCGTTCGACCTGCTGAGCCAATGCTATAACGGAAGTATCGAGGGAACATTAGCACGAAGATAATTTCATTGATTTTACAAAACATACATTTTCAAGTACTAGTTTCGCCCCGAATACATGGTTCCACCGATCAAACAGATCGTGTGTACGTTCACGAGAGATAAGAGAAACTTTATTAAAACTTAGAAAGTACAATATGAATTACTTACATCTTACACTGAGAAGGTTACAAGCCTTTGATCGCTGCCAAGAACAGCGAACCCTTGTAGCTAAGCTTCTCTCACAAATCTCTCACCTAGATGAATTACACCCTTAGGAATTATAAATTCATTGGATTACATTGAAGGCCAACCCAAAGGGTTATTTATAAACCATAAAACTCTCTTAGTTCTAAACAAACTTCATCAATACGGACAATCACCGCCTCAGAATAAAAAAAACCCGAATCCAACTCGAATACTGAAACAGATCCAGAAAAGAAAATTGACAAACCCGATATTAGTTGACTAATCCATATCATGTATTAGTCGACTAGGCCCAAATACTAGTCAACTACTTCGACAAGATTCGAGAACCCCAACTCTCTATTGGCCAACCTAGTTGACTATGCAATGTACTAGTCGACTAATCTATGTGATTAGTCGACTATACCCAGTAATAGTCGATTGGTAATGTGCACAGCCTTTGTGCAAGTCCGTTCTTTGATCTTTGAAGTTTCGTCTACTGTCATGACGTAGTCTAGTCACAAATTTAAACAATCTCCCCCTGACTCGAATATGTCCAAGTTCAAGAATAGCCACCATGCTCCATGTGCTCGCATCCACGCACAATTGAACAAACTTGACTTCATCTCCATCTCACTGCCTCCTCTCCATAACCCCCTCATTGGGTTCACAATTTAATTAGGTCGAATAAGTTCAGGCCCAATTTGAACTTTATCACCCAATAATCTCCTTGATCGACACAGGATTTATGAGAATTTATTCCACCATAGGAGTTACGATCTGAACTATCTTGTTGCGCGCCTAGTCACATTCTTTGGGGTACAACTGAACATCCGAGCTCGAAACATCATAGTCTCTGATTATTCCACAACTATCGCTTTTGAAGCCAATAATAACTGCAATGCACCAACTGTAACCTTCAAATTTTGTAACATATACACATTGTCGACTGATTAGTCTACAGTTATGCATTATTATATCACATTTTTTCATTGATTTATGAATAAAATGTTGGTCTAAACCGTGATTTGGTCTCTCTTGTTGATAATCAAGACAAGGAGGGCAAAAGGGTAATAATAGCTTAATTAAACCCATTTTTGGGTAATTAAATTCATATTTTTTGGAGGCCAAGCAAGGGATCTTCTAAAAGATACATTGAACCTAGACCCCTGCGCACGTCAGACGAATATACGGATGAAAATACCCGAATCAGAGCATATCTAGAAGGTCCCCGAACCGCCGCGAATCCCCGCACCAAAACCAGCGACCTAGGTCCCTGGTATTGCTGTGAAAACGCAGCAATAGCCGTGTTTTCGCGGCAAGGTGGTAGGGCCACGCGTCGATTTGGAACCTCCTTTTGCCTATAAATATGGTAGGGTTTGGCCAACACGCAAGCAGATTTGAATTTTAGGCTAGGTTTTCTATCTTTTAGTGTAGTGTAGTGTAGTGTAGGTGTTCTTCTTCTTTTATTTTATATTTTCTTTTCTTTTTAGATCATGTATTAGGGCAGAGAGATTCAGAAAGAGAAAGAGAGAGATTGATGTAATAGATGGTGACAATCTATGTAAAGGTGTCTCCTTTCTTCTCTATTGTAATCTTCTCCATCTTTTACATGATGCTTAGCTAATTTCTTCTTCTCATGGCAATCTAACTACTAACCACTAACCATCTAACCACTTACTTGATAATCCACATGAATCTAATAGCCTCTACAAGGCCTTGCTCTTGCAAGAGCCATTGATGGCTCATGATGATGGATTCTAACATTCTAATATTTCTAACACCTAACCCACTAACTTGCTAACTTGCAATGTCTTCTTTATTTCATGCTCACCTCTAACTGGTTTTGATGATTTGATAGTAGCTTGCAACTTGTTACGTGGTATGGATGTGTTGTTTGAATGTAGAAGAACAATCTTATGAGCCATGTTTTGTATCGTCTCTTGAAGCCAAGAATTAGTAATGGCCAAGAATCCATGTGAGGCAACTATCACTAAGAGGTTAGCATGGTTAGTAAAGCAATTAGTAGTTAGTGGCCATGAGTTTTCTTTTACTTTGTTTTAAAAACCAATTCTAAAATATTTTATCATTTTTTCTATCGTTGTTTTTACCATCTTCTTTGTTCACCTTTGTTTTATTTTCTTTACCACAAGTTTCTTCTTCTTTTCTATTTTGTTTTCCAAACCACTTCTCTTTTATTTTCACATCGCTTTCATCGCCTTCTTCATCTATCACGTTCAGTTTTCTTTTCTTACACTTTTTATCATTCTTTTAACAAAGAAGACTTGTTAACAACCGACGTGAATAAAAACTGTTAATGCTTTTATCGCCTCCCGTCCCTGTGGATTCGACCCGTTGAGCCAATGTTATCATGGAAGTATCGAGGGAACATTAGTACACGTACATAATTTCACTGATTTCATGAAATACATATTTTCAAGTGCTCGTTTCCGCCCCGATCAAATTTTTGGCGCCGTTGCTGGGGATGGGAATGGTTTAAACTCACGTTTTTGTTAACATTTTCTTCTCTGTTTTGGTGTGCAGGTCAAAGTTTGCAGTAACTTAATATTGTAGAACAACCATTAGCACTACAGCACCCTGCTCTTAAAAGCAGGGACCCAGATTCCAAAGTAAAGCCGCGCAAATGCGACTTTAGCCGCACTTCCGTGGCAAATTTGTGGCATTTGTGTATCTTGTTGTGCTGGGCTGTGTTATTATAATAGCTAGTGGATCTGTACTATTACTTTTCTGCTTTGATTACCTACACACTGCAATAATTAAAGAACTAAAATACGGTATTTGGATGCTTTTAAAACGATTTAGCCATTTGTATTTAGGCACGTGTCAATACAATTCTAATATACTGTATTTTGTTCTGTTGTTGTGATCTGGACTGAGGTGTACATATGACATTACATATAGCATAGGACAAACATGTGGGTGATTTACTCGCTTTGTTATACTCTTGTCTATATTACACACTTGCACGAATTGGACTTAAGGGCAAAACCCATACAAGATAAGGTGGAGATTTTATCACCCTTCCTTGGCGCAAAAACAACCTCTCCACTCACACAACCCAAGCCTTAATAAAAATTGATAGACGTTGGCCCATAGGGATATCTCAGACTCATTAAGAGATTGACCGAGGGTGAAACTTATTTTCAATCTTACTCTTGTGAAATCGGTGTCTAAAGTTGGGGATTAAGAGGTTACGCCTCGAAGATACCGTGGTTTGGCATAATTAAGGTCCGTTGCTTACACACGGATACCTCTCATCGTATTTTACCCCTACCTGGCCGATTAGCTTATGGTCGGATTCATACAACAACCTCCCCCGGGTAATCAACCAGTTAGGAATCGTCTAGGTCTAGGTCAACCTTAGTATAGACTTGGTTTTGATTTTCTTTTCTTTTTGTTTGTTGTTTGCTTTTTATTTTTTGTTTGTGATTATTTGTAAAATGGAATTCAACAATAACAATTTTTTCAATCCTAATATGAATCTATATTTCACACCGATCCCATTTGACTCGGATAATTCCAACCCGGCTTTTTACAATATGAACCAACCAAATACACCGGGTTGGACTTATCCGAATCAATACAACCAATACCCCCAATCTTATAACCATAATTTTCAAAATAATTTTCGCTCTTCATAGAGTCAATGGGAATTCACCTCTCTCGAGTCAAATTTTCAACCACCTTGTCCACAATTTTCACAATATTTATTTCCGATCTCGCTTCTGATACTCCTTTTCTAGACCAACCCATTGAAGAAAAATCTGAGCTACAAAAGAGTATAGAAGCCAACTTGTAAGAGGCCGAGCGATAATTTCAGAAAATGATGGTCTTCCCAATTTCACAATATTTTCAAGAGCCTTACTCAGTCCCCCCTCTTCAAAATAATCAAACATCCATCTTGGGATTGACTGAGAAACTCTTGTGTGAGTCCGAGCGACAATCTCAAAACTTGTTAGACTCTCAATCTTCACAATTTTTCCAAAACCAAGATTCCTACACTCCCTTTCTAGAACAACCATCTGAAGAAAAATCTGAGATAGAAAAGAGTATAGAAATCTTGCATGGGACCTCACAACAATTTCAAAAATCTTTTACCCAGTCTATTGATAGGTTAGAAGCACAACTGAGTAAATTGGTCAATACTTATAGGAATGAAGAAACTCACTCTTATCAACTTTTGACCAATCTAGATATTTCTAACTCTATCAGTCTAGACCGGGAATCATGTTATTTTGAAAACTAAGATTCAATTTCAGCACACCCATCTGAACTTGACCAAACCTCAAATGTTGAAAATCCTATTGATATTTTAGCAAGTTATCCTTTTCCTGAGATTGAACTTAAGCATGAATATGATCTTGAGCCTCAACTTAGTAATTCAATTTCACTTCCTGATTCAATAATGACTGAGGTATTTTTATCTGATTTCAGGCCTTTTGCCGAGTTAATATTGGATCCAGTGCCAGTCCATCATGAAATTGAATCACCAATCTTTTACGATCAACAAATTAAACTTGACCAATTTCATTCTTTTGAAAGTCCCATTGACAAATTGGCAAGTTCTCATTTTTTATGAAATTGAACTTAATGAAGAATATGACTTCGATCCTCAAATTTGTGATCCAATTCAAATTCCTGAATCGATATTGGCTCCTATTTCGCTATCCAATTTGAGCAACATTTTAGAGTCAGTTTTGATTCCCTTGCCTGTCATTCTTGAACTTGAATCACCAATCTTAGAAAGTCACATTCCCTTGTGGGGAAATGAATGTGGATTAGAATTTCAACTTCTTGATTTGAACCCGATTCCTGAACTAATTTTGACTCCTGAGCCTTTACTTGACTTAAGTCAAATTTCTGAGTCGATATTAGTTCATGTACTTCTTGAGTCCAAATCAATCATTCCATCTTTTCACACTTCATTTTGGAATAAAAGTGATGAAAATAATGACTCCGAAATTATTTTGAAAATTTAAAAATTAGATGGGGTTAAATTCTTAATAAAAATCATACATATATACATCATTCTAGTGGGTTGTATTTTAGAAGTATCTGGTGGGTTCTTCTGGATAACACATTCATTGGATTGGCCTACATTTCGTGGACCAATCAGACCACCACCAGAACCACCACCTTGAGGTGATTTTTTCTTCCCTCTCTATTTGTTTCATGCATACATACATCACGATGCATTGAGGACAATGCATGAGATAAGTGTGGGGGAGGGTTTACTAACATAGAGTTTTTAGATTTTCTTTCTTTTATACTTCTTTTAGGATATTCTTAGAATTTTCCTTTGTATAGGATTTTACCTTTCTTTTTAAAAAAAACTTTTTGAAATAAGAGACAAAGTTTTGATCTATTTTTAAGAAAATTAAGATGATCTTAGAAATTAAGGAAATCTTAATTATGACATCTTAAGCCTAGTCAAAATAATGGAACTTATTTAAAATTATAGGCTAAGTAAGATAATAGGATAGATAATTTTATCTTGAATTTTTTGCCTTAGATAGTATGCACTTCACACAAACACAATTTTTTGGATGAAAATAAAGACCTAAAGTGCCATAAAGAAAAAATAAATAAAAAGAAATATATATATATTATATACGAAGAAAAAATCACTTATTAAGCTGGATAATTATGCATCATGAAGCATGATTATGCCTAATGGTGGTCAAAAGAAACAAATAATTCCCCTTAATTTTGTGATATTGTTTACTCGAGTCCTTAAAATCGAGGAATGTTTCTCATATGGTGCCCTAGGACTGTCTGGTTTGGGAGTCATTTGTTAAAGCCTCGTTACATGGGTGAACTAGATAGCCTAATGAAGCTAAGGGAAGAAAAAAAAATAAAGAAATATATATATATATATATATATATATATATATATATATATAGCTTGATGGTTAGAGTTGAAATTCCAGAAATTATCACTATCACAAAGTGCATATTATCTAAGTTTTATGAAGGATAAAGCATTCAATCCAATTTTGAATTCTTACCTTAATTGAAGATAAGATCTTGCATATATACTAAGTTTAAGGGAGAATAATTTTTGGTGGACTTATGATCTTAGATCGTTTATATTTTTTTCAAAAATATTTCGTAAACTTGTCTCTCTTTCAAAATGCGTGTTCAAAATACTAACATTTGTCTTCTTTTTTTATGGATTTTGTGGGTGCAATCTGCTAAAAATCCTCAGGAGAAAAAACTCCTCCTCTAGGGATAACATAGAGGTTTAACGGCTTGTTGTACACGCTCAGTGCAATCGCGTCACCTACGCAAATGGTGTAATAACATTTGTAGTATAGTTTTTCTTTTATTGTTTTGCTCGGGACGAGCAAAAGATAAATGTGGAGGTGTGATTAGTCTTCAGTTTTGCATTATTATATCACATTTTCACCGATTTATGAATAAAATGTCGGTCTAAATCGTGTTTTGGTCTCTCTTGCAGATAATCAAGACGAGGAGGGTAAAAGGGTAATAAGAGCTTAATTAAACCATTTTCGGGTAATTAAATCTGTATTTCTTGGAGGCCAAGTAAGGGATCTTCTAGAAGATACAATGAACCTAGACCCTTGCGTACGTCAGACGAATATACAGATGAAAATACCCAGATCAGAGCATATCTAGAAGGTCCCCGAAGCGCTGCGAATCCCCGCACCAAAATAAGGGACCTAGGTCCCTTGGTATTGCCGCGGAAACGCGGCAATAGCCACTTTTACCTATAAATATGGCAGGGTTTGGTCAAAACGCAAGCAGATTTAGATTTTAGGCTAGGTTTCTATCTTTTAGTGTAGTGTAGGTGTTCTTCTTCTTTTATTTTATATTTTATTTTCTTTTTAGATCATGTATTAGGGCAGAGAGATTCAAAGAGAGAAAGAGAGAGATTGATGTAATAGATGGTGACAATCTATATAAAGGTGTCTCCTTTCTTCATTGTAATCTTCTCCATCTTTTACATGATGCTTAGCTAATTTCTTCTTCTCATGGCAATCTAACTACTAACTACTAACATCTAACCACTTACTTGATAATCCACATGAATTTAATAGCCTCCACAAGGCCTTGCTCTTGTAAGAGTCATTGATGGCTCATGATGATGGATTCTAACATTCTAACATTTCTAACACCTAACCCACTAACTTGCTAACTTACAATGTTTTCTTTATTTCATGCTCATCCTAACCGGTTTTGATGATTTAATAATAACTTGCAACTTGTTATGTGGTATGGATGTGTTATTTGAATATAGAAGAACAATCTTATGAGCCATGCTTTGTATCGTCTCTTGAAGCCAAGGATTAGTGATGGCCAAGGATCCATGTGAGACAACTATCACTAAGAGGTTAGCATGGTTAGTGGAGCAATTAGTAGTTAGTAGCCATGAGTTTTCTTTTACTTTGCTTTAAAAACCAATTCCAAAATATTTTATCATTTTTTCTATCATTGTTTTTACCATCTTCTTTATTCACCTTTGTTTCATTTTCTTTACTACAAGCTTCATCTTCTTTTCTATTTTATTTTCCAAACCACTTCTCTTTTATTTTCACGTCGCTTTCATCGCCTTCTTCACCTATCACGTTCAGTTTTCTTTTCTTTTACTTTTTATCATTCTTTTAACAAAGAAGACTTGTTAACAACCGACGTGAATAAAAACTGTTAATGCTTTTATCACCTCCCGTCCCTGTAGATTCGACCCGTTGAGCTAATTCTATAACGAAAGTATTGAGGAAACATTAACACACATACATAATTTCACTGATTTCATAAAATACACATTTTCAAGTGCTCGTTTCCGCCCCGACCACCGACATGTTCAGCCTGAAACTTCACATGGGCCTCTTTGGAGACTTCCATAAGATCAACTTCAGAACTGAAACTGAATCCTTCCCCTTGTAGTGCTCCAAGAGATTCTTGTACCTTGATTCGAGAACATGATGAACGCTTTGAAAAGTAGTGATGCATCCATTATGATACCGAAACTGGATTTCCCTTTGCCAATCACCTTACTTGTAGCAGAATTTCCTATTTAATACTACTCCCTCTTGAATCGAAGCATATGAAGAGAACATCTTCCTATTGGAATTGATGTGCTATGAACATCCAGAGTCAATAATCCATCTATCTTTGTTATCAACTGATTTGTCTGTAACAGATAGAATGTCGCACTGTTCTTCATCTTCTCCAATCAGTACAGTGATATTAACATCTGGTTGTTTCTTCTTTCAAAGCCAACAATCAGCTCTAATTTGCCCCTTCTTGTGACAATATTTGCACTTCAAATTCCTATGTTTTGAGTTACCCATGAAACTTTTATTATCTCTCTTCTCTTTTGAATAATGAACTTGCCCGGAATCATCATGATAAGACTCACCCGTCAACTGCGTGTCAATTTTGTCCTTATTAAGCAGATGCTCCTTGACCTCATGATCTTGATTGTTGACTTTCCTCCACAAATGATAACTTCCCTAAAACTCTTATATGAAAAAGGTATAGAACACAGTAATAGAAGTGCTTGATCCTCATCTTCTATCTTAATCTCTATCTTATCTAAATCATTGATATTAAAAAAAATTATGCAATGTGAGACTTGATAGGTGTACATTCATGCATGCGGAGAAGAAAGAGTCACTGCTTCAGAATCAACTGATTCGCCAACGACTTCTTCAGATAGTTGTCCTGAAGTCGTTCCACAACGAGGACGCCGTTTTCTCTAAAGAAAATTCATCAAACATTTTGTCCGCCAAGCAAAGCTGAATAGCTATCAAGGCTTTTCTTATCCAACTCCTACCAAGTTTCTTCCTTTATATCTTGACGCTTTTTCTCCCTCCCGAGTAGTATTTTCTTCAACCCGCCCCTGGGTAAGAATGACGTTCATCCTAATCTGCCACTTGCTTAAATTGATGACACCATTGAACTTCTGAATATCGAACTTAATCGCAAACATCTTCAAATTGACCTTACTCTGATACCAATTGTTGTGACTTGGGGCACCATCCTAAAAGACTAGCTTTCTAGGTGGAGTAGCTCATTATATACTCAATACCATCCCCTTGTCTAGCCAATGTGGGACTATTTATTTTCACAAATTTTCACACAAACTTCACCACATCAATCTTTAAGTGATGAACAATCTGAATGTTCTTTACAACAAAAGAACCACTCCCATCGGATGTTTCTCTACCCATCTTTTCTAATGTTCTCAATTAAACAAAGTGGAACAACTTTGGAATGAAACTACAAATAGTAAAGTTAAGATTTTTACCTCTAATTAAAAACTCTAAGAAAAGTTTCCAACTGAACACTCCACCAAAAAATTGAAGATGAAATCTAATATGGTAAAAATCCGATTTTTATCCCACAAAAGTCTTAGATCTACAAGATCCAAGCTTCCAATCAAGATCCACTCCATCAAACAAAGCCCAAGCATTGCCTAGAGCTCTGATACTACTTGTTGGAACCTGGAGACTACCAAGTATTTGTATTTGTAGTGCCTCATATTCATTGGAGAAGAATTCAGATTTTGGTAGTTTCCTGATACGGATCTGTCTCATGTTTTGGTTTGGATGCGTGTTTTCTCTTTCTCTAAGAGGTACTGATTTGAGTTCTTGTTAGACTAGGATCATCCCATGTGCCTATATAAACCCCTCAGGGGTGGCCTTTTGAAGGTGTGTCAAGAATTTAAGAGAAATTCTAAAATTATACCATTGAAAGTTGTGAGAGAGATCTCATTGTAACTCTTATAGTTTCTTCAATAAATATTTCTCCCACCTTCCCGTGGACGTAGGCATATTGTCTAACCACGTTAAATCTTGTGTTTCTTAGTTTTGTGGTGATTGCTTGCTAATGATAGATCTTCTACGCTTCTACTTTCACTACCGAGTCTTTGACTTGGTGTTCATCTGTTGTTTGATCGGTGATAGATCATCAACAATTGGTATCATAGTGATGGCTAACAAGTCAACTACGATAACCAAGTTCGAGGTGAAAAATTCAATGGGAAGTCTAACTTTCTGTTGTGGAAGATGTGTGTAAATTGGTGGCCCAAAAGCCCATCACTCTAGTTTTGATGATGATTAACTCATGTAGTTATAGTTTACTAATAATCTTGTATTTAAATAGTTTCAGTGATTGACCAGGATATTAGTAGGTGTTTAACTTCAACAAAGGAGTTTTGGAGCTTACACGTGTTGATTCAAGAGTTCGCGCGTCAAGATCGCATCTAGCACTCGGTTGGAGTCAAGCTCATTGGATCGCGTTTAGATCGAGTCGGATTGGAGATAAGAGACCTCGGTTTGTTTAGTTTAGTTTGTGTTTAGATCTTGTGTAAAGGTAGTAGTGTTGATATGCTCAAATTCACACACACACACACACACACACAAGTTTAAAGTTTATTAGTTTTGATTTTTGGTTTAACCGATTTTAGATTTCATATCAAAAACATATACATATATATATATATATATGTATATATATATATATATATATATATATATATATATACATATATATATATATATATACATATATATATATATATATATACATATATATATATATATATACATATATATATATATATACATATATATATATATATACATATATATATATATATATATATCTTACATGTATATTGGACTCTATCCATATACAATATGCTTCAAATTTGTTTCAATATCATGTTTTTGTACTTACATAAGTTTTGGAGAAAACCGTTTTCCATTTCAAAGTTTGGTTTTTGGAAAATACCGCTTTTGTTTAAAGGGCAAATTTCAATATCACAAAAATAGTTCAAATTGTTTATAATATGTGTTGAATTTTAGCCATACATATTTGTATTTCAAAGATCTTATAAGAACTTATTTTTGTAGAATTTATGTGTTTTTATGAGATTTAAATAATATTAAAAAGATAAGCTTTTCTATCCTAAAAATCTCAGCCAGACTGACTGGCGGTCGATCGAGCTGATCGACTGGACTAGTGGTCGGTCGATCGGAACAGTCGACCGATGTGTACAAACGTGCACAGCCAGTTTTGGCTTGAGGACCGGTCGACCGTCCAGAGAGCAAAGCTCTTGGATCTGGCCCCGGTCGACCAGGCGGTCAACTGGCCAGAGAGCTCTGCTCTCTGGATCCAGCCTCGGTTCACCGGGCGGTCGACCGACAGCAGCATCAGCTGCTAATTTGGCCTGTAACGGCTAGTATTTAAGAGGGCTTATAAATAGCCCCCTCTTGGGCTGTTTTATACAAGTTTTTAGAGATCAATTTTTCTCATCTTTACAAGTGTTTAACAGCAAGTTTTTAAAAGAGTTTTTTGTGCCAAAAAGATTTATTTTTATTTGTTTTAAAGGGTTGGAAAAGTCAAAGAAAAAGAGAAGTCTTTGAGAATTGTTTTTGATCTTCATTTCTATTTTATCCTAGAAGTTTTTTCAAGTATTTTCTTTGTGATTTTGATTTCTAAACTCTTTATTTTCTCACACTTGAGCTATCATATCTATCCTATCTATAGGATCTTATTTTGGTGAGAAAATTGGTTTGTGGTCTTTGAGATCACCAAGTGTTGTAATCCTCTTTGTTTTGTGGCTATCCCTTTGTGTAGAGGTGATTGTGGAGGTTGTGTTTGGGTTCGTTGGTATCCCTCTAAGTGTAGGGGTGATTGTGGTGGAGTTTGGCCATGTGCCTATCCCTCTAAGTGTAGAGGTGATTGTTCTTATTTGGCTTAGTGCCTTATCCTTCTAGTGTGAGGTGATTGTTATTGTGCCTTGCCCCTTATGTAGAGGTTGTGTTTGTTGGAGAGAGGAGTTGTGTACTCCTAGTTGTATTTGCCAAATCCTCAGTGGAGGTTCCTGTGTGGGAAGTGCTGTATGGACGCATTAATGGAAATCTTTCTGTGTGAGGGCGGGGACATAAAGCAGTGGCTCGAACCTCGAAACATATCTCGGTGTTTGCATTTGATCCACTATCTCTAAACTCTCTCTCCTTTATATCTTGCATTGATTCATATTGCTCATATCATATATATGCTTGGTATTATTTGTGTGCCTCACTAGTGTTGAACCAAGAGAGTTTCAAATAGCACCTTATCTCTTATTTAGAGGAATCTAGAGGAGTTAGTCCAGAGCTCTTCATCGGGAATTCGGCTACACTCTTTGATTACACATAGTTTATTGTAATTTAGTTTTTAATTCTGCATCATTTGTCATTAGATTAGTTATATACCTATTCACCCTCCTTTATGTGTATTTTCAGTAATATCGTCGCTCGTGAAAGAGGGCACACACAAGGCCCTACTTGGTATTGAGAAGAAGCCATCGAAGATGGAGAATGATGAGTAGAATGACACCGACTTCTGCACAAAGGCAACGATCATACTGTGCCTATTAGATGAAGTCCGCTATAACGTGATAAACGAGGAGACAATTGCTGATCTTTGGTGTAGGCTAGAGAGCATGTACATGACGAAGAGTTTGTCAAAGAAGCTCTTCATGAAAAAGCAGTTATACAGCTATCGGATAAAGGAAGGATTGCCTATTCTATAACATCTCAATACTTTTAATAGAATTTTAAGAAACTTGTTAGCTTTAGAGGTTAAGCTAGAAGAAGAAGACAAATCTCTTCTGTTACTCTCTTCTCTTCCTTTAAGTTATAACCACTTGGTGACCACCATCATGTATGGTAAGGAGACCTTAGAGTTAGAAGATGTCAGGCAGATGCTCCAGAACAACGAGCTGATGAAGAAGACAGATACTACAGAGGAGGCCTCAATATTGTTTGTCAACCAGAAGGAAAGATCAAAGAGTAGGGGACCCAAAAGGGATCCAGAGGCTTCTAGCAGTTTCTCTTGCTACTTTTCCAAGAAATCGGGGCACATCTAGAAAATTTATATGAAATACAAGGAGAAGTTGAAGAGGAAAGACGACAAAGATTCTGATAGTGCTAGTAGCAGTGGAAAGTCAGATCAAGCCGAGATTGTCGAAGAAGCAGATAAGAATTCATGTGATATATTGACAGTTGAGTTAGGAAAAGGTAAATACTCAGATACTTGATTACTTGATTCGGTGTGCGTATATCACTTGTGCCCAAAAAGGGAGTGGTTCAGTACTTACAAGCTTTATGATAGAGGCTCTGTCCTGATGGGAAATGACACCGTGTGTAAGACTGTTGGCATCGACAACATCCATATGAGGATGTTTGATGGACGGGTTCGAACCCTCATGAATGTTCGACACATTCCGAATTTAAAGAAGAATCTTTTCTCATTGGGAGCTTTGGAAGCTCGTGAGTACAAATTTTATGGTGCAGATGGAGCAATCAAAGTTACTAAAGACTCCATGCGATTCTCAAAGGAGAATGAACAGAAAACTTGTACAAGTTGACAGGAAGTATTATTATTGGTGACGCTTCAGCAACAAAAAAGAAGGAGAATACTGCAAGACTTTGACACATGCGTCTTGAACATATGAGCGAGCGAGATTTTCAAATCCTACACAAAAGGAGTGCTTTATCAGGTATCAAATATTGCAAACTTGATCTTTATAAGTTTTGCATTATGGGTAGCCAACATAGAATAGCTTTCTCTACATCTTAATACAAGGCAGAGGGCTTGCTAGATCTCATACACATAGATGTGGGGGGCCTTCACCAGTAGTATCCATTGTAGGTGCTAGGTACTATGTTACTTTAATAGATGATTTTTCAAGAAAAGTTTCTGTATACTTCTTGAAGCAGAAATCAGAAGTATTTCAAAAGTTCAAGGAGTGAAAAACTTTGATGGAAAATCAGACGAAGCGAGAGGTGAAAGTTTTGAGGTCCGATAATGGAGGCGAGTATACCTTCAAAGAATTCAAAGACTACTTAGCAAGCAAGGGTATCAAACACCAGCTAAGTATTCAGGGTGACCAGAACAAAAAGGAGTAACAGAGCGCATGAATCAGATACTTACAGAGTATGCCTGCAGAATCAGATTACATGTTGACATGTCAGAAGGATTTTGGGTAGAGGCGGTGAATCATACGAGTTATCTGGTAAACATATCACCATCAACATCTATTGATCTTCAGATCCCAGAGGAGATATGATAAGGAGCATCTTTGGACTATTCAACCTTATGGATTTTCAGTTGCCTAGCATATAGTTTGGTTGATAGTCAGAAAAGAAACAAACTAGAGTCCAAGTTTAAGAAATGTATCTTCATCGGGTTCACCAAAGGAGTCAAGCGTTTCAAACTTTGGATCTTGAGAAAAAGAGCGCCTTTACCAGCAGAGATATGATCTTTAATGAAGATTCAATGTTACAAGAAAAGTCAAAGACGGAGGATAAATTGTAAGGTGGAGCTTCAGACAGTTCGACAGCAGACACTCAGAAAAGAGAGTCGAGTTCTCAGATAACCCTAAAAGGCCTGAAGGGTCAGAAGAGAATTTCTCAGATTCAGATGGAGACAAACAGGAGGCTACTGAAGAGCAACGTAGACCGTTGAGACGGTCAGTTAGAGTTATGGTGCCACAAACAAGGAATGGCTAGGATGAAGATCATATCTCTTTCGCATTGTAACAAAAATAGGAGAACCTGACACTTACAGGGAATCGATCGAGACAGATGACCACGGCAAGTGGATTACAGGCATGAAGCAAGAGATTGAGTCTTTGGATTGAAATCAAACATGAATATTAGTCGATCTTCCAAAGAACTCCAAGGCACTAGGTTGCAGATGGGTCTTTCGCAAGAAGGACAATGAGCAATACAATGCAAGGTTAGTTGCCAAAAAATTTGCTCAGAAGGGGGTATAGACTATAATGCGATTTTCTTTTTTGTAGTCAAGCATACATCTATTCGGATGTTATTAGCAATAATTACTCAGTTTGATCTAGAGTTAGAGCAGATGAATGTTAAAATAATGTTTCAGTAAAGTGAGCTGGAGGAGAAGATATACATAAAATAATCTGAAAGTTACATAAAACAAGGTGTGTTTTATAAAGAAGTCCCGCTATAAACTTAAGCAGTTTCCTAGGCAGTGATACAAACAGTTCGACTCTTTCATGATTAAGGCCAAATACAACCAATGTGAGTATGATAGGTATGTCTATTTCAAGCAGAGTGATGATCTGACATATTTGCTGTTATATGTGGATGATATGTTGATTGTTGCGAGAAATAAGACACATGTTCAGAAGCTTAAAGCTCAGTTCAAGAAGAAATTTGACATAAAAGATTTGGGAGAAGCCAAAAAGATCTTAGGTATGAAGATCACTCGAGACAGAAATACATGCAGACTTTGGCTATCCCAGGAGAACTATGTTCTCAAAGTGTTGGAGAGATTCAACATGGCAGAAGTAAGACCAGTCATCACTCCTCTCGCATGTCACTTCAAATTATCCTCTAAGCAGTGTCCACAATCACCGAAAGAGGAGAAAGAGATGTCTCGAGTACCATATGCTAGTGCGGTGGGATCACTCATGTATGCTATGGTCTGCACTAGGCTTGACTTAGCCTATGCAGTTAGTACAGTAAATCAGTTTATGTCAAATCCAGAAAAGCAACATTAGGAAGCAGTGAAGTGGGTGCTGCGATATCTGCGAGGGATTACGAGACTAGGCTTGGTGTTTCAAAGATTGGAAATGGGAAAGCCTAGGTTAATACAATGCTATGTTGATGCAGACTATGCAGAAAATCTTGATCAATGAAGATCTACGACGGGCTATGTGTTCACAGTAGCTGAGTGCGTCATTAGTTGAAATGCAGAGTTGCAAGACACAAGTACTCTTTCAAAGACAGAAGCGAAGTATATGGATGCAGTTGAGGCGTCAAAGGAAGCTTTGTGATTGAGAGGATTGATTGAGACATTCAGTATCACACAGGATTAAGTTCGGGTTCATTGCGACAGCCAGAGTGCTATTCATCTCGCTAAAGACCATAGGTATCACATGCGGATGAAGCATATTGATGTGAGATTTCATAAGATACGTCAGTATGTTGTGGATGATAAGGTGATCGATTTGGTAAAGATCAGCATGAAGAAGAATTCAGCGGATATGATGATGAAGATCATCCCGATGGAGAAGTTCAGAGCATCTCTGGACTTCATCAAGCTTCTCCAAAGGTGAAGTGGCGAACGACCTCTTGGGAGGGAGCCATGTGAAGTCACAAAAGGGGGGAGAAAGGAAGGTAAATGAAGCAGAGGTCAATTTCTACGGAGGGACTCAATAAACATGAGTCAAGGTGGAGATTATTAGTATTTGGAGTGTCTTATATTCATTGAAGAAGAATTCAGGTTTTTGGCAGTTCCCTAATACGGATCTGTCTCCTATTTGGTTTAGATACGAGTTTCCTATTTCTCTAAGGAGGTGTTGATTTGAGTTCGTGTTGGACTAGGGTCATCCCAGGTGCCTACATAAACCCTAAGTGTGTTAAGAATTCAAGAGAAATTTTAGAATTCCACCATTGAGAGTTGTGAGAGATCTCATTGTAACTCTTGTATTTTTCTCAACAAATATTTCTCCCCTCCTCCCCGTGGACATAGGCACATTGTCGAACCATGTTAAATCGTGTATTCCTTGGTTGTGTGGTGATTGTTTGCTAATGGTAGATCTTTTACGCTTTCGCTTCCGCTGCCGAGTCTTCGACTTGGTGTTCCTCTGTTGTTTGATCGGTGATAGATCATCAACACCAAGAGCAAACTCTAGATCACAAATAACCCAAAAGAAAGAGACACAATCATATAATGAGGTTCGGCAAGATTGCCTATGTCTCCGGAGCAGAATAGAGAGATTTATTGATGATTTACAAGCAAATAAGAGGATTACAAGGTGTTCTCTCAAGAACTCACTCAGTAAGATTAACCCCAAAGTGGGTTCCAAGCCTTCTTTATAGAGAGAAGAAAAACACCTCTAAAACTCAGGAGGTCGGCACCCAAACCTGGCAGATCCGACTAGCGGTCGATCGGTCGGTCGATCGCTCCAAGTGTGAGGTTGACCGCCCAGTCGATCGCACAAACCCACTCAATTCTATTAATGACAGAGTTGGGTCGGTCGACCGATATCCAATTGCGGTCGATTCCCAGTCGACCACCAAACTGTGTTTTTCTCCTCTCGTGCATGTCGGTTGACTGAATGGTTGACCGAACCTCTGTCAATGAGTTTAAAAACTTTATCATCCCAGTTTGTAATCGTCTCTCTATAGTGGCCGATTGAAAAAGAGGGGTCGGAGTTATCTCTCAAATCAGGAGTCGTCGTCGAACAATTTTAAAGTTAAGGTACTAATTCTACCTCACGTGACTTGCTTACTTGACATGGATTAGTGAATTGAGAATTTGTTTAGAGGGGTTAGCCCTTCTACAAATCATCTTTTATTTAGCAAAATGCAAGAGTTACATACTGCTGCTCGGTTTGCAATGCTTTTGCATTGTTAATAGAATTGAATCTCTTTGTTTTCAAAAACAAAAAGATTACTTAAAAGGAGGGAGGAAGGGAGTGTTAGGAGATAATCCCACATCGGCTGTGTGAAAGGGAGATTCAACTCTTTATATTAGAGTTGTGGCCTCTCCCTAATAAGGTACCTTTTAAGGAGAATTGATTTCTAATATAATATCAGAGCCAGGTCTCTTAGCTCCAACCGAGTGTGGGCCCTCACCTTGTTAGCCTTGTTAAGTTTTTAAGCTTCTCTGGGACTACAACTCTTTATATTAGAGTTGTGGCCTCTCCCTAACAAGGTACCTTTTGGGAAGAATTGATTTCCAACAGGGAGCCCATGTTCCTTACTGATATCGCCATAGCTCTTTGCTTTAATAGGCGGTCTTAAGCTTTTTGCATGCTCCCTGGTCTCGTAGAAATTATGAACTTCAAAGTTTCCATTCAATCTTTGATCAGTTTGATTGAGCTAATGATGATTAATGGGATTCCTTTTGTAAGAAGGTACATGAAAAAAAATGTCATCTTTATGTAAGTTCATGTCACCAATCTTGCAAATTATATGTGGACACAAAAATTTACAAAAAATGCACATGCAAATACATCAATCTGCAAGTTCACATTGAAGGAACGGGGGGGACACTATTTCTTTCGTAGCTCCCACGGCATTTGAAGCATTCCTGAATCTTTGCTTGACCTGTTGGCAGAAAAAATTTCAGGTATGATACAACTTCACGAAATATAATCTGTCTGATTTTTATGGATAAAGATTAATTTTTCCTAGCTGATATCTCAACACAAGCACCATGGATGATACATTCCTTTGGACAAATTTAAGTAGAAATAATTTCATGGCGATGCCTTCTTTGGCTTCTTGGTGAAACCTTGCAAGGAGATACTTCTGTCAGAGAATTCATGTTGAACTCATTGCACATAAGCATTGTTGTTAATCGAGAAAGATGTCTCATGTGAAAGATTACTACATAATTTGACATGTGTCATGTTATAATTACCTGCAAATGACTTTTAACATGAAGACCGACGCCCATTTTAATTAGACTGCTCCTTGGTGTGGTTCCTGCAATTTGAATAAATTCTTCAATTTACTGTCCTTAAACACATCATACATAGTTATCAAGTGAGGCCTAAACTCACTAGTAATGCGAGGAGTTCCAGGTTTAATATCGCATTACATTAATCTTTGATGTTTAAGGGAAAAAAGTGCCAATCTGTTAAGTTTTGTATTCACTTATATTTTTTTTTTTCTCTCAACTTTGATTATTCTCCATTTCTTTTTCGAGGGAACTGACAGTTCTTGAATGTATGTGTTTAGTTTATTCTCTATGTTCTCCGGCACCATTTTCTCCTTTTCCAGCATAAATTGTTTGCTTCCTTCATTATCATGTGTCTTTCAGTTCAGGCTGAAACCTGAATATTAATTCTGTCCATTTCGTCAATATGTTTGATATTATTGATATATTAACTTGGTTGAATCCTAGACATATACAATTTGCTTAAGCTTTTGGTTGAAGTTCAAAGTCTCTAGTCATATGAGATATATATCTTGTAACATATATACTTCAGTCTTTGTTGTACTTTCTAGCAAATTCTCTTTTTACATGCTCTTGTTGCATATAGGGCTTAAGACTTTTATTGATGTTGGTCAGTTGAGGAGCCGTGTATACTTTGACTCTTTGCTTATGTGTTATATATATTTGTTTTAATCTACTATCCAGTCTAATTTAGAAAAATTACTATATGTATATTGCTATTCATGTCACCAATTTACTACGTATCACATGCAAGTTGGTTACAATCATATAACTTAATATTTACATGTAAAGCATGCTATATAATTGTGAAATATTATACACTTGTGGTTCTCTTTCTATTGAATAGAGAGGTTCATAGATTGGGACTGAATTATCCTGATGAGAAACTTTTCATCATTATTCTTTGTCCTTTTTTGCGTATGCTATCTTGATGTGGACGACCGGTTGCAATGATATTACATAACTAATCTCTAGACATATTAGGGACATTTAGAGAGGATTCTACCTGCGGAAAGTAATAGAGTCTAGTGATACCAATTGCCTCAATATGTTTAGGATGAACATGAAACTATTCTTCATTCTTTCCTCCTTACTAAGGAATAGGGGCCTACTATAAGATACTCAAAATGTAACCGTAAAAGAGAAACTATCTTATGTTCTTGCACATTATAGATCACAATGATCATATCAGAGTCTTAGAAGTGAACTTCATACGGTCAGGTGAGATTGTCAGTCGATATTCCCAACAGACCCTTACGCACAATTGGTGAAATGCAACAAGAGTACATACATGGACCTAACAACAACACTCGTGACAAGATCTCAAGAGACTCTAGGTTCCGATATTTATTTTAAGGTATCATTATCTTCTGTCCAAAAGAAAAAAGGTAGTAGATTCGATTAAGTTTTGATTCCTAATCAACTTAATTCTATTCTGAATAGGATTGTGTCAGAGCAATTGATGGGACACACATTCAAGCTAGTCTAGCAGCTGATATGGTCAGACTTTTTCGTGAAGGAAACAATATTCAACTCAAAATGTCTTGAAAACTATAGACTTTTATTTGAGATTCACATATGTCCTAGCAGGTTGAGAGGGATCAGCATATAGCTCATGATGCCACCATGTTGCTTGATACAATTGAGTACCCAAATGGTTTAAGAGTCCTTGAAGATAGTGTAATAACTCAATCTAAATTTGACTTATTAAACTACAATATCTTCGTAATAGGTCCTTAACTTTATTTTATGTCTAAATTTTAGGAAAATTTTATCTTTATGATGTTGGGTACAACACTGAGGCAGGATTCTTAGCACCGTATCGCGGGATTTGATACCATTTGAGTGATTTTAGTGGAACAATGCCTTCTAACTACAAGGAGCTTTCAATTACTAACACTCCTCGCTCTGGGCATCTATTGAGATAGTATTCGGGTCTTTGAAAGGAAGGTTTAAGATTCTAGCTTCAAGGCCATTTTTTTCCTTTCACACTTAAGTGGACATCGTTTTAGCTTGTTGCATTCTTCACAATTTTATCATCACCCATGAGTAAGATGAGTTTGTGTCCCAAATGAGGAAGATTGAATTGGGCAAAATCTCTCTCATGCTGGAAGGTCGCATATAGAGTTTAGAGAGGAGTCAAATGCTTGGGTTCAGTTCAGAGAAGAAACTGCACAGTCCATATAGGACAATTAGAAACTTGTTATAGTCTGTGGGTACTTATTTGGGTTGTAAAATAACTAATCTTTTATACTATTTCGTGTACTTGTAACTATCCTACTATTTCGTGTAATATTCTAACTTATGGAATTGGCTATCCTGAACTGGTGGATGTACCTATGTAACGTTTCTGATATTATTGGATATCCTATGGAATAACCTTGGAAATGTTATTCAACATTTGTGTTGTAGCAGATGCCAGGAGAGACCTACCAATCCACACTGAAGATGGCCCAACTGAAGTAGCCAAGAATAGGAGAAAGCTGGAAGGTGGGGAAAGAATTCCAGGTGGTCCTATGAGATGAACCAAGTGCTCGTTTGTTTTCTTGGTGGACCAGATCACTGAAGGAGGAAGGGCAACAAGTATGCAGACGCTGCAAGAGTGGTTAATGACTACTTCGATGTGGAAATTAGCGAGACACAGATCTACAACCATGTGAAAAGTTGAGAGCTCAGTGGAGCAGGATTTGTCGACTTAAAAACTTGAGATCTAGGATCACAAGGAGCGGACTGTCAGGACGGGGAGTGAGGAATATGACACATATATTGAGGTAATAACAGATCCCGTTGGTTTTAGACTAACAAGCTTGATGAGTCGTTCCTGAACAAATGCATCATAGACTTCAAGTTCAATGATGAGTTCGCTATTATTTTGGAGATGAAATGGTAACTTAAAAGTTTGCCAAGGATAATACTCAAAGCTTGGGAGTGGAGGAAGATGCGCGGAGGATTGTGAGGAGGGGCTGGTTTTGATATCGGGACACCATCAGAAGTGGGGAGGTCCATGGACCAAGTTCACAGCATGTCGGTTTCCCAAGGATCTCAAGGGAAAGGAAAGAGGAGCAACCGCACCTCCAAGTGATGAATGTATTTGTTGATTCGTTCAAGAGAGTCGCCGATGCCCTCCATTATAAGCATGACCGTTATAAGCACGAGGAGGAAGAAATTATAAGTACTGACTGAATGCTATGAGCAGCTTCAAGAGATGGTTGGGACACAGTATGACTATATTATCTTCAGTGAGGGTATGGTGTCCACCACCTATGTATGATTTTCTGATGGAGCGCCAGAAGATTGCAAAAGGATTTCTTAAGAGAAGAAGCGACAAGGAAAATGTATGTCGGTTTTACTAGTTTATGAAGAAGAAGAATCTAGACTGAGAAACCCTGTGATGTCCTTGTTCGTCCAGCTACTAGGCCTTTGTTTGGTCTCTGGGAGGGCTGGGTTGTCCAGATATTTTGTTATTGGAGAATTTATCCTTCACACAAACTGCGCACTGGAAACAAATATGTTGTTATTGTTGGAAACTCAAAAACTAGAGCAGTCAGTGATTGTCAATTCTTATTGAGAAATCCAGTACGCATGATAGTTTGTAGTTTGGGAGCTCATTCGCTGTTTGTGAAAGGCAAAAAATCACAAACACACAATATGATTTCCATCTGAATTCTGGTTAATTCTGGTAGTGTGCATGCCCAACCAAAGAACTCACATATTGGCCCCTAATCATGGTAAATGCACTTGTTTGTAATTATGGCTGCAAGTTCAAGGCAATAGTTCATGTGCAATAAGACGAACTTTCTTTCTAAACCTTGATATTAGACCTCACCATTTCTGGAAGAAATTAAGAATAATTAAACCAAATCCGAACTTATTGTTTTTGAGGGGAAAAAAAAACATGAAACATTACTTATGTTTTAGGCACAATCTCCAAATATTACTGTTGTGATGGACCAACAAATTTTGGGGTGGAATCGAGAAGGAAATTCTAAACAAAATGAAGGAGAGGCTAAAACTCACTTGTATTATATTTTTCTCTCTTACTTGGTATAACTTTAAAGGGCCTTTATGAGTATTTCTAGACAACAAGGGGACTTTTCATAAATTATACATAATTCCAAAAAATCTCTATCGTACATCTCTAAGACTCTTCTTGAATGAGTTCTCTAAACTTCGACTTTTTCTAAACTCTTCCAGAATATCTATACAACTCTCTCATGCTTAAGTTTTTATGACATTTTTTACAAAGCACCTTATAAAAATTAGGTTTGCTTTTCAATAATAACAAGTACCCAGAAAGCACTTTTTAGCATAACAAACATCTTTCTTCAATATAATCATAAGAAGAATAAAATCAAAGGCCAAAGGCACAGAATTACTTACACATGCTCCAAACTCAAATGACTCACCATCACATTAGTGCTTATGTGAGCAGAGGGCAAACATTTTGCTCCTACTAGCAATAATACAATAATGATGGGAGATAAATTTAAGCAGCTAGAGGGGCATTCTACCAAGTAATGGCTGAACTTAATCAAACAGCTAGCACAAAACAAGTCATACAACAGTCTAGTTTTCAGTTCACAAGGAAGAAAAAGAGGGGATATAATCTCTTGCCACCATTGCTAGCAGGCTAGAAAAGGTTCTCCACATTGTCCTCAAAACCATTGTTGTTGAAAAAATCGTAGAAATCGATCGCCTTCTCTGTTGCAGAGGCGTCGAGAACGGGGCAGCTGTCCACGCCGTGGTCCATGCACGGCATCCATGGATGATCGATCATTCCAGCGCCCAACGCAGTTTGATTGATGGCAGGATCCAGTGGAGCCAAGGGAACAGCGACGGGGACTGTGTTTTGCTCCAGTTGTGGCTGAGGCGCCTGAGGTTGTGACCGAGGTGGGGCTGTTCTGGCTGCGATGGTGGTGGTGGTGGTGGTGGTGGCAGCCTCGTAGTGTTCATGTAGCAACTGATATCAAAGTTGGTGACTGCATAGGGGCCTCTGTAGTGTATTGCAGCTAAGTCGTAGGCTCGTGCAGCCTCTTCTTCTGTAGCTGAGCACGAAGAAGAGAGAAACAAGCAGCATATTGTGAGTGCTTCGCAGTTATGGAGCTTGAGCTCTCCATCCAGTTTGATGTATGTATAGCTTAATGCAACATATAGACACAATATAAGATGGATCGCATGCAAAAGTGGAATGCAAACACTTGATGTAGAAAATTGAGTAAAATAAAAAATAAAATATAAAAAACAGCAGATCACGAGCTTGAACTTGTCGGGCTACTCTTTTATGTATTCTTTTAGGATATTCTATCTTAACCTTTCCCTTCTATTAATGCAACAAACCTTCTTTTTCCTAAAATGAGCCTGTCTTTAGCAATTTTTTGAGCCACATGTATTCCAAACTCAAATTTGATTGAACTCATTTTTGAACCACATGTACTCCAAATTTTATCTTAAACGTCAATTAACCTCAATCCAAATTTTATCTTAAACCTCAATTAACCTCAATTTGGAGTCGAATACCATGACTTCACCTTGAGCCTACCCTCTCTCTCTCTCTCTCTCTCTCTCTCTCTCTCTCTCTCTCCAACTCCAATTCCTCCACTCACCTCGAGCACATTCTTTTTTTCTCAACTCGATAAAATCTTCACCCTGGGCTCGTTAACAATTTTCATCATTTGTAGCACCACTCATCCACAAACAAGGACCAACATCTCTAGTACCATGCTCCCCCTCGAGCACCATTTATCCACAAATATGGACCATTAGTTTTAGTGTTCATGACTTCCCTAGGCGTACTGATGTAGGAGATCAACCAAAGCAAACAGCAGGCCATAAAGCACAAAAGAGACCAGAAAACTTAGTCTCTTAGCCGGTCGACCGTCTGGTTGACCGGGAATATAATTTTCACTAAGCAGTCAACCGCCCGGTCAACTGCCCGTCGCATATCTGCTATTTCATATTCTGTTTAGGATTTTTTTCGGGTCCATTTTAGATTTCAATTTTTTCGTGTCCTTTTATTTATTTCTAGTTTTCTAATTAAATTAAAATTCTACTTTTAGGATCTAAGTTTTAATCAATAAAAATTGAGTTTTCTCTCCAATTGCTCATGGATTCGAGTTGTTATCTTTGCTCGTGGATTCGAGCTGTTTTGCTTGTGGATTCGAGTATTATCCCACCAGAAGGTAACCTTTAGGGTTCGTTGGCGTTAAAACGAGATATAGACGGCGTTGTTCGCTTTCTTTTCTACGTCAAATAGTATCAGAGCTTCGGTAACTTTCCGACGATGGCAGGAGACGGCAATAGATCACAAGGCCTTTCCGCAAGGGTAGACGCTGTTGAAAGAAACATCATCACCATCAAGTCAATCTTGGACAGCAAGGTCCAAGAACTCAAGAGATTGTCCCTCAAGATTGACGACCAACGTCTAGCCGATGCTACATACCGAAACAGACATGATCTTCAGTATACTCACCTACCTCCACCAAATCAACCACCACCACATCAACCTCCACAAAACCAACCCCCACCTCACCAACCTCCACCATATCAATCACCACCATACCAACCACCACTAAGGCGTTCTCTATGAAAGTTTCAATATGAAGACCTTTCCGATGAAGAAGAATTGAATAATCTCTTCTATCAAGAAGACGACTTTAAAGATACCTACGAAGAGGGATAACATATAGGCGAAGAAGAAGATTCGTTAATCCTAATCCTAATCCTAATCCTAACAGAAGAGGTGGATTTTCACCTAATCATGGTAGAGAAGAGAGTATTCAAGTCCTAATGAATATAGGATGAAGATTGAAAGTTCTTTTTCTAGTGGAATCTTAATATTGAATTCTTCTTGGAGGGTCTACAAAGTAGAGAATTTTTTAATATGGCTTATGTACCCGAGGAGAAGTATGTCAAATTTGTAGGATACAAGCTCAAGAGAGGAGCAACGGCATGGTGGGACCAATTACAAATCACAAGGACATGTCAAGGCAAACCACTTGTAATGACATGAAGACGCATGAAGCAACTTCTATAAGGTAGATTCCTTCCACCTGATTAGCAACAAATCATTTCTAATCAATTTGACCACTACAAACAACGTACAAGACTTGTTGTGACATACATGGAGGAGTTCTATTGCCTCTTATCACGATGTGATATATTCACGGCGGAAG
This sequence comes from Agave tequilana, assembly GCA_038442645.1. NCBI lineage: Eukaryota > Viridiplantae > Streptophyta > Magnoliopsida > Asparagales > Asparagaceae > Agave > Agave tequilana. The sequence goes on along the minus strand of JAVJIF010009959.1, from coordinate 35,680 downwards.
AACAACAAGCGATGAAGTATATCAGCAGGTTAAAATACCCTATCCACGAATGTGTGATCCTTCATGATGTGTTCTCCATTGATGAAGCTCACAACAAGACTATGAAGATCGAGAGGTTACAAAATAAAACTTTACCTTTTAAGGGTGTAGCAGAGAAGACATCTAGCAGTACGAGAACCCAGTAGAGTTCCACATCGGACAATCAACCTCCAGCTCATAAAGTAACCGACGCCCCAACAGCAAAACTAGTGACGACCAACCCCCACTACAAAGGGCAAGGAGGATCTATACGCTAAACCAGGTGCTGGCAAGTGTTACAGATGTGATGAACTCATATTCAAGTCCTAATGAGTGCGCAAGGACAATGTGGATGAGGACAAAGTGGAAATTGAGACCGAACTTGAAGACTCTGACTTTGTCGAAGAGCATGGAGAGTCAGCCACCTCGTGGTACAATGGTTGTTATGCAATCAAAAAGCCTTCAACACTACACAATGACGTCAAATCTTCCATTTAAGATGTTCGGTTAAAAATGAGGTGTGCAACCTCATCATCGACAACGAAAGTTGCAAGAACATCATTTCTAGTGCATTGGTGGACTACTTGAAGGTAGAAACAGAACCACACCCCCACCCTTACATTATTGGGTGGATCAAAGAAGGCCCCTCCATGAAGGTATGGAACCTTGTCATGTCTCCATTTTAATTGGCAAGTTTTATCAAGATTTTATTACTTGTGATGTTGTCGATATGGATGCATGTCACATACTTTTGGGGAGACCATGGCAACACGATGTCGATGCTACCCTTCGAGGTAAGAAGAACATCTACATGTTCACTTGGGAGAGCAAGATGATCGCTATGAAGCCTATTCCACCTGTTCCAAAGTTGGCGAAAGAAGAGAATTCAAAGATAAAATTCATATGCAACCGAGGCGATTCTTGGTGAAGTCAAAAGAGACAAATAAAAGATTTGCTTTGGTGGTCAAAGAAGAAGTCGCTCCATCCATTGAAGTTCCCGGGAAGATGAACCTCATGTTGGAGGAGTTTAAAAGAGTTATTCAGGACGAACTCCCGGAAGGCCTACCACCCATGAGGGATATCTAGCACCACATTGATCTTATTTCTGGAGCAAGTTTACCTAACCTCTTGATTAACTATTAATTCTGCATTTTATTATTGTATTTCTCTACCGATTTATGAATAAAATACTGCTTATGTAGAGAAACAAGAGTTTATGGGCAAAGTGATAATAAGAGCCTAATTAAACCCAATTTTAGGTAATTAAATCAAGATTTCTTGGATACAAGTTAAGAACTTCTAGAAGAATGCATTAGATCCCAAATAGAAGACGTATCTGAAGAAAATACGGATCCAAATACTCAAAAGAGAATATATACAAAAGCTTCTCGAGACCGGACGCAGCACCAGCCAGAAGATCAGGACCATTCGTCCTGATCCAGCCGCGCAAACGTGGCCAGATCAGGGCCAATGGCCCTGATCTTGGACGCGTGGCCTCATTTCTTTCTCTCCAAGCCACTTTTGCCTATAAATATAGCTGCAGAGGCCAGAGACTCAAGAGAGAAGAGTAGTAACTAGGGTTTCTTCTCCATAGAGTAGTGTAGAATTTTCATCTTCTTTTCTTGTATTTTTATTTTCTATTTAGATCATGTATTAGGGCTGAGAGTGATTCAGGAGAGAAAGAGAGTGTTGATGTAATAATAGGGAGTGACAATCTATGAAAAGCTTCCTCCTTTCTTTTCATGGTTCCTTCTCTAACTTCTAACATCATTCGTAACTAGTTTCTCTCATGGTGATTTCACTACTAACCCAATAATTCTCCAACTCTTCATTGATAATTCACATGAATCTCATAGCATCATACAAGGTCTTGCTCTTGTAAAAATCATTGATGGCTCATGACGATAAATTTTAACTTCTAACTTTCTAATTTGCATCTAACTCTCTTATTTCATGCTTGTTTCTAAACGGTTTTGATGATTTAATATTTGCATTAGCTTTCTTGTGATGCAAATTTGATTTCATCCACTCACCTATAGCTCATACAATTGCTTCTCATTCTATGCATACCTTCTAATAGATCTTGATGGGTTGATGTTCAAGTTTGTCTTGTAAAGTAAGGTTGAGGGAGAAGAACAATCTTATGGGTCATGCCTTAAAAATCTTCTTGAAGTTAAGTCTAGTGTTGCCAAGGATCCAATGTGAGGCACCTATCAATAAGGAGGTTAGTGTGATTAGTGGGAACAGTTAGTAGTGAGTGATCTATGAGTTTTCCTTATCTTTTTACTTTGTTTTAAAAACTATCTTCAAACCACAACTTCATTATTATTATTTTTATGTTTTTATCGCCTTCTTCCTCTAGTTTTGTTTTCTTTTCTTTTGATTCTTTAAAACAAAGAAGAACTAGTTAACACTAATGTGACATACCGTTAATACTTTTATTGCCTCCCGTCCCTGTGGATTCGACTCGTATGGCTTCTATGCTATAATGGAAGTATTGATAAAGCCAAAACACCATAGCACTTTCACTAATTTCTAAACACACATATTTTGGTGCACAATTCCCCTCCGTCAAATTTTTGGGGTTGTTGCCGGGAATGGGAATAGTTTAGTTCACATTTTTATTAACTTTCTCTTCTTTGTTTTTGTGTACAGGTCAATTTTTGCAGAAATTAAACATTGCAGAAGCCTAGACTCCCCTGTAGCTCCTTACTCTTGAAAGCAGGGAGTATGCTTCCTTATCTTTGTCGCGTCAGGGCAAAAATAGCCGCACAAACACAGTCATTTCTTGGATCCTGGACCACTTTTTTTGCAGGAATCTTCCAACTTTTATATCTTGATGTATTCTGCTATTAGTTTCAGTATTTGGTTGTCTACTCACTGCAATAATTAAAAAAATACAGTAATTGGATGCGTTAAAAACGGTTTAGACATTTATATTTTGGGCACGTGTTGATTTAAATTTCATAGTACTATATTTTGTTCTGTTGTTGTGAGCTGAACTGAGATGTACATACTGCATTTCATATAGTTTAGGATAAACACATGGGTGATTTACTCGCTTTGAGTATTTATTCTTATCTATACACACTTGCACGAATCAGAATTAAGGGCATAACCCAATACACCATAAGGTGGGGAAGTCATTACCCTCTCTTAATCTAAAAATCATATTCTCACTCAAACAACCCAAGCTTAAATAAAATTTTCTAGACATTGGCCCCTAAGGACATCTCAGACTTATTAAGAGATTGATCCCGGGAAGAAATTGTTAGTACCGGACTCTTACCAAATCGGTGTCTAAGGATTCGGGATTAAGAGGTTAAGCCTCAAAAATTCAGTGGTTTGGTTTAATTAAGGCTCGTTATTTACGCACGGATACTTCCCACTGAATTTTGCCCCTACCTAGTCGATTAGATCGTGGTCAGATACTGCAATATTCCTCTCCTGGACAGTCGACCGGTTAGAGTCGTTTAGGTCTAGGTCAACCCTAGCAGAGGGTTGTTTGATTTTCTTTCTTTTTGTTTGTTTGTTTTTTTGTTTGTGTTTGTGAAATGAATTTCAACAACAAATTTTTTCAGTCCTAATATGAATCCATATTTCACCCAGACCTCATTTGGCTCGAATAACTCCAACCTGGCTTCGTATAATATGAACTAACAATATACACCGGATTGGATTTATTCGACTCAATATAACCCAACCTCTAATCTTTGGCCGAAATTTTCAAAATAATTTTCACTCTTCACAGAGTCAATGGGGATTCACTTCCCTCGAGTCTAATTTTCAACCACCTTATCCACAAAATTTTTTCTCACATCTTGCTTCATACACTCCTTTTCAGTATCATTGACTGAAGAAAAATTCAATTTAGAAAAGAGTATAGAAGCCATACTTGAGTCCCAACAACAATTTAAAAATATTGACTCACAATCTTCACAATTTTTTCAAAACCAAGCTTCGTATACTCCTTTTCTAGAGCACCCAATTGGAGAAAAATTTGTGTTAGAAAAGAGTATGGAAGTCTTGCGTGAGTCTGAACGACAATTTCAAACCATGTTGGACTCACCATTTCAACCAAATTTTTAAGATTCATACTCATCTTTTTCAGTCCCACCACTTCAAAGTGAACAACCATCAGTCTTGAAAATGAGTATGGAACTCTTGCGTGAGTCCGAGCGACAATTTCAACATCTTTGTGACTCACAAAATCAAAGTTTTCAACCTTCCTACTCACCTTTTCAAGAAGAACATGATTCAGACTCAAAATGTTGTAATACAGTCTATCAGTAGGTTAGAAGCATAAATAAGACAATTGGTCAACACCATTAAGGAATAAGAAAACTCTTTCTTGTCAACCTTTGACCAATCATGATATATCTAACTCTATCGATCTGGCCCAGAAATCATGGTGTTTTGAAAATCAAAATTCAATTTTAAAACACCCATTTGAACTTGATTAAAATTAAAATTTTGAGAATCACATTGACATTTTAGCAAGTTATCCCTTTCTGAAATTGAAGTTGAGCATGAATGTGATTCTAAATCTCAACTTGGTAGTTCAATTTCACTTCTTGATTCAATATTGACTCCAGTATCTTTTTCGATTTTTATCATTTTACTGAGTTAGTACTGAATTCTGTGCCCATATATCGTGAAATTGAATCACCTATCATTCAAGATTAACATCTTGAACTTGACCAATACCTAACGTTTGAGAGTCTCATTGACAAATTGACAAATTTTCATTTTTATAAAATAGAACTCGAACAAGAATGTGACCCCGATCCTCAATTTTGTGATTCAGTTCCAAATTTTGAATCAATATCGACTCCTGTATTGTTACCTAATTTGAGCAACATTTTCGAGTCAATTTTGATTTTCATGCCTGTAATTCTTGAACTTGAATCACCAATCTTACAAAGTCATATTCCATTAAGAAAAAATGAATGTGAACCAGAGTTTCAATTAGAAAGATAACTTGATCTTGAATTTTTTACCTTAGAGATATATGTACTTATACATTGAGCGATTAAAACAAAGACTTAAATACCCATATATAAAAAATTATAAATACTTATACATTGAGCGATTAAAACAAAGACTTAAATACCCATATATAAAAAATTATAAAAATACTTGGCCACTAATTAAGCTGGTTAGTTGTGCCTTAGGAAATATGATTAGTCACGCATAATAGTGGTCAAAACAAATAAACCCTTTAATTTTGTGGCCTTGTTTACTCGAGCCCTTAAACCCGAGGGATATTTTCTCATCTGGTGCCCTAAGACCATATAGTCTAGGAATCATCGGTTAAAGGCTCGCTACATGTGTAGACTAGAAAGCCTAATAAAACTAAAGTAAATATATATAAATAATAAATAAATAAATGGTATCATAGTTCCAGTTAGAATCCCAAAAATATACAAAGTACATATTATCTAGATTTTATCAAGATCAAATAATCAATTTACTCTTGATTTCTTAACCTTGATTAATAATAAGTCCTTGCATGGAGATTCAACTTGGGAATGAATAGTTTAGGTTAACCTAAGACTATACATCACTTAATTTTTGTAAAAATATTTTAAAAATTTTCTCTCTTTCAAAATGTGTTTTCAAAATACTAATATTTATTTTCTTTCTTTATGAATTTTGTGGGTGTAATCCACTTAAAACCCTCAGGAGACTTTAACTTCTCGTCTAGGAAAAATCTAGAGGTTTAAAGGCTTGTTGCATACACTCAGTGCAATCGCATCACCTGCGAAAGTGGTATAATAACATTCTTCGTTTAGTTTTTCTTTTTCTTATTTTACTCGAGTGAGCAAAAGATAAGTGTGTGGGTATGATTAGTCATCAATTCTGTATTTTATTATCGCATTTTCCTATCAGTTTATGAATAAAATACTGTTTCTTGCCCGTATTTTGGTCTCTTATACAGATAAACAAAAGTCTAGGGGTAAAGTGATAATAAGAGCATAATTAAACCTAATTTTGGGTAATTAAATCATGATTTCTTGAATACCAAGTCAAGAGCTTTCAGAAAAATCCATTGGATCTTAAATAGAAGATGTATCTGAAGAAAATATGGATTCAAATACTCAAAACAGAATATATACAGAAGCTTCTTGAGAGCAGACGTAGCATCAGCCAGAAGATCAGGACCAGCGCGGCCAAATCAGGGCCAATGGCCCTGATCTTGGACGCGTGGCCTCTTTTCTTACTTTCCAAGCACTTTTGCCTATAAATATAGCTCTAGACACCAAAGACTCGAGAGAGGATAGCAGTAGCTAGGGTTTCTTCTTCATAAGTGTAGTGTAAGATTTTCTTCTTCTTTTCTTCTATTTTTCTTTTTTTTAGATAATGTATTAGGGTTGAGAGTGATTCAGGTGAGAAAGATAGTGTTGATGTAATAGAAAGTGACAAGTTATGAAAGCTCTCCCCCTTCCTTTCATGATTTCTTCTCTAACTTCTAACATGATTCTTAGCTAGTTTCTCTCATGGTGATCTCACTACTAACCCACTAATTCTCTTACTCTTGATTGATAACTCACATGAATCTCGTAACATTATGCAAAGCCTAGCTGTAAATTCTGCAAGGAAGCCAAAGCACCATAGAGCTTTCACTGATTTGTAAATACACATTTTCAGTGTATGGTTCCCCTCCAGTCACCTCCCACATTATCGGATGAATCCTAAGGAAAGCGAAGTTCTAAGGGAGAAGGTTAATAGTTGATGCACAAATGACGCATTAGGGAGAGCTGAGTCCGTGTGCAATACTGGCCTTTTTGACACCAAAAAAGGATGGAATTTTGCGCATGTATGTCGATAGTCAAGCCATCAACAATATCACTATTCGATATCAGTTTTCCATACTTCACCTTGATGAAATGTTAGATTGATTGGAAGGATCGTGCATGTTTTGAAGATCGATCCAAGGAGTGGCTATCATAAAATTCGCATTAGGCCGGGAGATGAATAGAAGACATCATTTAACACTCCAGAGGGACTATATGAGTGGATGGTCATGCCTTTTAGACTATCCAATGCACTAGCACTTTTGAACCAAGTATTGAAGTCATTCTCAGGAAAGTTTGTGGTTGTCTACTTTGATGATATTCTTATATACAGTTCGAGTGAAGATGAACATATGCAACACCTACTGGAGGTGTTAATAGTGCTACAAGATAACGAGTTGTATATCAACTTGAAAAAGTGCAGCTTCATGACTAGCAGCTTAAATTTCTTGGAGCTTGTGGTTGATGAAGACAAGATAAAAGCAATACAGGAGTGGCCTACATCTAAGAGTGCCATGGAGGTGAGGACTTTAAATGATTCAGCTACTTTCTACCGGTATTTCATCTGAAATTTTAGTAGTTTCATGGCATCTATCACCGATTGCTTAAAAAGAAAGGTCTTTTTCTTTGGACGGAGGCGACCGACAAAACTTTTACACTAATCAAGGATAAGATTACCAATGCTCCCACATTGGTTCTTCTTGATTTTGGAAAGGTGTTCGAACTAGAGTGTGATGCTTGTGGAGTTGGCATTGGAGCGATTCTCTCGCAAGAAAAGAGCTCTATTGCTTTTATAAGTGAAAAGTTGAATAAGACAAGGCAAAAGTGGTCTACTTTTGGTAATAATTGTATAAATTGTATTGTTCTTTGAAGATTTGGGAGAGTTATCTTATACCTTTGTGACTTCATACATTATTCGGACCATCAATCCTTTAATATTTCAAAAATCAAAAACACATCAACAAAATGCATGCAAGGTGGGCATCTCATTTTGAACAATTCAACTTTGTAATACGACTCAAATTCGGTGTTGACAACAAAGTTCCTGATGCATTGAGTGGAGAATCTCATAAATGGTTTCTCTGTAAAGTGAGATCATTGGGTTGATTGCTAGAAGGAGTTATATGATAAAGATGAAGACTTTAAGGAGGTCTAAGAGAGGTGTTTGATGAAGCAACCTGCACAAGCTATCATATTATGGATGATTTTCTTTTTTAAAAAATCGACTTTGTATATTAAGGACTTCTTTGAGAGAGAAGATCGTTCGAGATTTGCATAGAGGCGGGCTTGGAGGACATTTTGGAAGAGACAAGACTATGGCTAGTCTTGCAGAAAGGTATTATTAGCATCAATTGAGAAAGGACGTAGTTACAATTGTGAGTAGTTGTCGATTTGCCAAGTTGCTAAAGGACAAGCTCAAAATACAAGTTTGTACACACCTTCGCCCATCCGCAAAGATAGTTGGGAAGACTTGAGCATAAATTTCGTATTGGGACTTTCTCGCACACAAAAGAGAGTGGATTCCATCTTCATTGTAGTTGATCAATTTTTCAAGATGGCACACTTTATTTCTTACCAGAAAACTTTCGACGCACCGCACGTGGTCAAGTTATTCTTCTAAGAGGTTGTATGATTGCATGGCATGCCGAGTTCCATTATTTCGGATCTGGATAGCAAGTTCTTAGCTACTTTTTGGACTGCTTTATGGAGAATATTTGACACATTATTGAAGTATAGTAGCACGACACATCCTCAAACTGATGGACAAGCGGAAGTTGTCAACCGCACCTTAGGCAACTTACTGAGAAGCGTATGTGGAGACAAGCCAAGAGCATTTTGCCTTAAGCGGAGTTTGCTTACAATAGTATAGTCCACAGTTCAACAGGTATGTCACTTTTTATAATTGTCTATAAGAAGGTACCCCATCATCTCCTAGACTTAGCCAAACTACATACTGAAGAGAAATTTAGTAGTGTAACTAGTGCCATGGCTGAACAAGTTTTTGATATTCAAGAGTCAGTTCGATTGAAGCTAGAGAAATTTAATGCAAAGAAGAAGGAAACACTCACAAGAAGAGGTGAGAAGAAGTGTTTGAAGAAGGAGATGTGGTGATTGTGTATTTGAGAAAGAGAATTCCTACTGGATCCTACAACAAGTTGAAGCCAAAGAAGTATAGGCCATTCAAGATCGCGAAAATGATCAGTAATAACGCCAAAGTCGTAGATCTTCCAAGCAATATGACGATGTCAAGACATTTAATGTGGTGGACCTCTATGAATATCATCTACTGAATAGCTCTATTAAGATTATAACTCGAAGATGAATTCTCTTAAAGAGGGAGGGAGTGATGTAGGAGATCAAAAGCAAACACAAGCCAGGATGCACAAAGGAGACCAGAAAACTGAGTCTCTTAGCCGATCGACTGATAATATAATTTAACTGAGCGGTCGACCACACGGTCGACTGCCTGTCGCGTATCAGCTATTTTGTATTCTGTTTAGGATTTATTTTCGGATTCATTTTGGATTCCAAATTATTTCATTTCCTTTTATTTATTCTTGTTTCCTAGTTAGATTAGAATTCTACTTTTTGAAGCCTATTTAAGGCCATTGTATTTATTTTTTCTAGCCGGCGTCGTTCGCTTCCTTGTCTATGTCACCTACCTAACTCCAACTCTGGTTCCTCATCTTCATTTCAAGCACATTCTTTTCCCTTAATTTGATGAAATCTTCACCCCGAGCTAATCAAGAATTTCATCAATATCTTGTAGCGCCCGACATTCACAAATAAGGAACAACATGTTCCTCATCTTCACCCCGAGCTTATTCCTTATGTTTGATCTACATTTGGGTTTGATACCAATTTGTAAACATAATAAGCTACCAAATTGTTAGGATTATGACGTGAAACGTCATGAAGGTAGTCAACTAATATCAGATCTGACTGTTTCCTTTCTGAATCAGTTTTGATTCTGAGTTGGATTCAAGTTTCCTTTATTCTAATTGAAGGTGTTTTAAGTCCGAATTGGATTCAAGTTTCTTTTATTCTGATTGAAGGAGTTTGTTTAGACTAGGAGAGTTCTATGATTTATAAATAATCCCTTAGAGGTGTCCTTCAATGTATTCCAAGAGAATCCCATGAATTTATGATTCCTAAAAGTGTAATTCATCTAGGTGAGAAATTCATAAGAGAAGCTTAGTCATATGGTTCGATGTTCTTGGCGGCCATCAAGGGATTGTAATCTTCTCAGCATGAGGTGTAAGTAATTCTCATTGTACTTCTCTAAAATTTTAATAAAGTTTCTCCCCTTCTCCCGTGGACATACACACGATCTGTTTGAGAGGTAGAACCACGTTATATTGTGTGTTGGCTTTCTATATATTTTAGAATATCTTCTTCTTTTCTTCTCCAAGTTGCCTAGTAGATCATATGGGTTCGTATCCGCTGCGTCGCCCCAGTCCATCCGGTCATAGGGCGTCCGACCTTGAAATGACAACAATTGGTGTCAGAGCATACAGATTGTTTCCTAATAATTGGTATCAGAGTAAAGTCAGCTTAAAGATGTTTGTGATCAAGTTCGATATTCAGAAGTTCGATAGCATTATTAATTTCAATAGATGGCAGATTAGGATGAATGCCATCCCTACTCAGAGCGGGTTGAAGAAAATACTACTCGGGAGGAAGAAAAAGCCTTAAGTCATGAAGGAAGAAACTTGGCAGGAGTTGAATGAGAAAGTCTTGTTAACTATTTAACTTTGCTGGTGGACGAAGTGTTGGATGAGTTTTCTACGGAGAAAACAACGTCCTCGCTGTGGGAGCGACTTCAGAACCACTATCTGAAGAAGTCGTTAGTGAATCGGTTGATTCTGAAGCAGCATCTCTTTCTTCTCCGCATGCATGAATGTACACCTATTAAGTCTCACGTTGCAGAATTTTCTTCAATTATCAATGATCTAGATAAGGTAGAGGTTAAAATAGAAGATGAGGATCAAGCACTTTTATTACTGCGTTCTTACCTTCTTCATATAAGAGCTTCAGGGAGGCTATCATCTATGAAGGCAAAGTCAACAATCAAGGTCAATGAGGTCAATGAGCATCTGCTCAACAAAGATAAAATTGACACCCAGTTGACGGGTGAGTTTCATCATGATGATTCCGGGCAAGTTCATTATTCAAGGGAGGAGTAATAATGGAAGTTCCAAGAGTAACTCAAAACACAAGAATTTAATGCGCAACTATTATCACAAGAAGGGGCACATTAGATCTGAGTTGTTGGCTTCGAAAGAAGAAACAACAGATGCTAATGTTATTGAATTGACTGAAGGAGATGAAAAACAGTGTGATGTTCTATCTGTTACAAACAGACCAGTTGGTAATAAAGATAGATGGGTCATAGATTCTGAATGTTCACAGCATATCAGTTTCAATAGGAAGATATTCTCTTCATACACTTCAGTTTAAGGGGAGAAGTCTGCATTAGGAATTCTGCTATAAGCAAAGTGATTGGCAAAGGAACAATCCAGTTTCGGTCTCATGATGGATGCATCACTACTCTTCAAGGCGTTCGTCATGTTCCCGAATCAAGGTACAATCTCATCTCTTTTTGATCCCCACATAGAGAAGAGTTCTGTTTCAGTTCGAAAGGTGAACTTATGGAAGTTTTCAAGAGGCTCATGTGATGTTTCAAGCTAAACGTGTTGGTAATGTGTATATGTTGCAAAATTTGAAAGTTACAGTTGGTGGATTGCAGTTATCCTCGGCTTCGGAAGCGGCGGTTGTGGAACAATTAGAGACTATGATGATTTCAAGCTCGGATATTCAGTTGTACCCCGAAGAGAATTGGGACTAGGCGCGCAACAAGTTAGTCCAGATCGTTACTCCTATAGCGGAGAAAATTCTCATAGATCTTGTGTAGATCATGAAGATCGTTGAGTAATAAAGTACAGGTTGGGCCTGAACTTATTCGACCTAATCAAGATATGAACCCCATGAGGGGCTTGTGGAGAACAGGGAGTGAGATGGAGATGAAGTAAGTTTGTTCAATTGTGCGTAGATGCGAGCACATGGAACATGGTGGCTATTCTCGGACTTGGACGTATTCAAGTCAAGGAGGAGATTGTTAGGATTATAATGCGAATATGTTATGAAGGTAGTCAATTAATGTCGGACCTGGCAATTTCCTTTTCTGAATCTGTTTTGATTCCAAGTTGAATTCAAGTTTTCTTTATTTTGATTGAAGGTGTTTTAAGTCTGAGTTGGATTCAAGTTTCCTTTATTCTGATTGAAGGAGTTGTTTAGGACTAGGAGAGTTCTATGGTCTATAAATAATCCCTTAGGGGTGGCCTTCAATGTATTCCAAGAGAATCCCATGAATTTGTAATTCCTAAGAGTGTAATTCATCTAGGTGAGAAAATTCGTGAGAGAAGCTTAACCACAAGGGTTCGTTGGCCATCAAGGGCTTGTAATCTTCTCAGCGTGATGTGAGAATAGTTCTCATTGTACTTCCCCAAAGTTTTAATAAAATTTCTCCTCCTTCTCCTATGGACGTACACACGATCTGTTTGATCAATGGAACCATGTTATATTGTGTGTTAGCTTTCTATCTATTTTGAAATATCTTCTTCTTCTCTTCTTCAAGTTGCCTTATTAGATCCTGTAATTAGTATCTGCTGCGCCGCCCCAATCGATCCGATCGTGGGGGCATCCGACCTTGAAATCACAACAATTGGTATCAGAGCATACAGATTGTTTTCCAACACTAATTAGATAGAAGTGTTAAATATTCAGATAGAATGTTAAATATGCTTAGAATCATATAACCAAAAAGGGGAAACCTTTATTAGAGACTTAGATTTAATCATATTTAAACAACTAACCATCTATTCTTTTATTCTATGTGGGTTAAAACCATCTATAACCGCAAAGTGGATTCAACGCAATAAATCTCAATACTCTTCTCCGTAAAGAACTTAGTTTTTTCTTACAAACAATCAACTCCCTTGTTACCAAAAGGATTGGAATTCAACATTGAAAATTATAAAAATGTAGTGGTCTCTTGAACAAGATGAGAACCAATATATGAGATCGCTTAAGAAGCGATCGAAAGAAGATTAGAAAATAATGCTCTAAAAGATATGAGATCAAAGTAGAAGAAGTTTAGAGCATAAATTTCTAAGAGGATTGCTTGAATGGTTTACGAATAATAAGTATTCATTCATCTTTAAGAGAATATTTCAGTCTTCTCAATATTCTCTAAGCTTCTAAAGTGCATTTTGCCTAATAATCTATGAGAGAACAAGCACAAATAATTAGCCGTTATAGAACAAGGATCTTCGAGGAAAAAGCACAAAAGTAAATTCAAATGGTTGTAGTTAGTAAGCTGACAAAATTGGGTGAATAATGCAACAGAGCAGTCAAATGAAGAGAGAGCAACTATAGCATGCGGCAAAATGTTCGAACAGAATTAGCTTTGGTCCTGTCGAACTTGGCGCTGGGTCAATATTATGCAAAAAAGCAAGTTCATGCTATAATTACTCTGCGAGTTATATGCACACAATGACTACACCATTTGGTAGAACATTCACTTCTCCTTTCTAGCAAAAAAATTGCTATTCTTACAAAAGCAAATCTAACTCAAACTAAAACTTCCGAACTCAAATCTAACTCAAACTTATGACTTGTGGGGCCCCCACCCCTTGTATTGCACACATCCCTACATATATATGTACCCCGTTCTCGGAATATGTACCTGGATACGTGTCCCGATTTTTCTCTTGTATTATACTTACCCGCATTTTTATTATTATTGGTGGTATCTGACCTATATTATGTGGATCTCGAGCCCAGCCCGAGCCGGAGCCCAACCCATTTTCTATATTTATTTATTTATTGTTATTTTATTATTAATTTCTCTTTTCTTTTTTTCTTTTCTTTTTCCTTTTCCTTTTCCTTTCTTTCTTTCTTTCTTTTCTTTCTCTTTTCCTTTCTTTTTCCTTCCAGACACTTCTCCACTCTTCTCTCCCTCTCTTCTTTCTTCCCTTCCTTTCTTTTCTTTTCTTCTTTCTTTTCCTCTCCCACTCTCCTCCATATCCGGCCCTCCTCTCATCTTCTCTCTCTTCTAATCTCTCTCTGACTTCGCTCTCCCTCTCTCTCTATCTCCTCTCTCTCCAAATCCCAGCCACCCCCTTGTCGGTCTCCTCCCCCGCCACCCATACCACCACCAGCCATCACCCAAACCACCCCGACCTCTTCTCCTTTCTCCTCTCCTTACCAGCCATCTACTACGATTCCACCACCTCTCATCCTCCACCACCTCCACAAACACACCATCAACACCATCTCTATCACCATCATCTTCACCACTCCACCACCACTACATCACCATCACCACCATCTCCTCCACCCCACCACCCTCTCTCTCTCCTCTCCACAAGGCCACCAACACAACCACCCTCATCACTTCCACCTCCATCACCCCACAATCCTCGGCCTCCTCCTCTTGGTCGACCGCCCTCCTGGCCACCACCTAGGCCACGTCCAACCCTGACCATCACCTCTTGGCCAGCCACCATAGTCGCCCCCTTTCTCTCCTCTTCCCTTTCTCTCTTCTCTTTTTCTTTTCTCTCTTTCTCTCCTTTCTTTCCTCTTTCTATCTCTTTCATGCACTTTGTGCGTTATCTCCATCAGAGTTTCACTAGAGTCCATCGCATCCTGGTCATTTGCTAGGCGAGTACCTTTTCTCGCTTTAGGCGGGTGTTTGTTGTTTGTGTTTGTAAGTGCTTGTAATTTTGTTGGCGAATATTCTAATTATGTAGGTGATGCTTGTTTTTATATGCGCTGGTACTTGTTAATGTGTAGGTGATGCTCGTATTTGTGTAAAAGAGTGCTTGTACTCGGGCTCAGCCTTCATGCTTCACTCTAGCCTTCGGGCTCCACCTCAGCCTTTGTGATTAACCTTCGAGTTTTACTAGCTCTGTTGAGTAGGCGAGCTTAGCACTCAATGCTTTATCGCTAAATTCGTCCGAGCGTAGTTTCGTCGCGTGCGTTAGCAAGGTGTTCATATGCTTGCTTTGCCGCATGCGTTTAGCTTCGCCATGAACGTGGCTTCACTGCGTGCATTAGTTAAGCGTTTATACGCTTGCTCCGCCATAAGAGTCTAGTTTCATCGCAAATGTGGCTTCATGTGAGCGTTAGCAGAGTACGCTTGCTACGCTGCAAGCATTAGTCTCGCCGAAAGCATTAGCAATTAGAACTGCACATTAGCTTCGCCAGGAGCCAAGCTCCGTCATGGGCCGAGTGTTATATGACACAGCCTAACTTTGCTCCAGCTTAATTAGCCCCATCTGTATATTTAATAGTTTAAATGATTATTATTGTTATTATGATTGTGAAGAGTTTGAAATGGTTGTTTATATTGTTCTGACATGATGTTGTAATTTTGCATTTACTTGTCCTGTTGTACTCCTCCCAGTATCATAACATCTGATCTGTTACTTGCATGGTTCTTGTATCTCATCACATGACACTCCTGTTACCTGAACACGGAAGAACGGTATGTGGAGCAAAGTGTCACACGGAGCAAAGTGTCACGCCACACACGTGATGTGGGCTCCTGGTATCCCTAGGGGCCACCTCTAGGTTTCACAATCATGTCCTCAGTCCACTAGACATTCAGACCCAGCACTTGACATATTACTCGGTGCATAATGCAGCTTAAACATAATGTCAAGAGCGTGTGTTATTTGATCACTCTCTCATTTAAATAATGATACCTGCATGTTAAAATTCGGATGAGTTTTGTTGGAAGGGCGGGCTCCAGTATGGACCATCAGTGATATGGGATACTTGAAGGAAGTGATTAAAATAACAAATGATACTGATTTTTATTGTATAATTAAAATATATTGATCACCCCTTATGTGATATCACATCTGTGCTATTATACTAATTTTTTGATTTACTTGTTTATTGGATTATAATTGCATGACTGAACCATGTCACTATAATCCTGTACATGTGTGATTGCTTGTGCATGCCACTTGGCTTAATATTATATATTATTGGTTTGCTTTCTGATAACCCCTGGACCTGCATGTTTAGATACCAGAATGCGCAGCGAAAGCGTAGTAGATCCGTCCGCGGAAAACCAGGGTTTTCTTGTAGAGCAAGTGGATCCACAATAGATCTTCCCCGACCAGCCTTCTCTTGTCCAGCTCGCGGGATTTTCTTTTGTAGCTCGCAAGCATCTGTTGTATTGTTCATACCTTATAAATCATACTTTTGCACTTCCTGGTGATGTAATATTCATGTAATATTGGATCACGCTCTGTGATAACTGTGTATTTATACTATTATGTTGGAATATATATTATTGTTGTGCTTTCCATTCTAATTCTAGTCTGTACTGATACTTAGCATACATATGTGAGAGTATTTTCACCCTTCATATGTACGTCACAATAGCGTCTACGTATCTGCTGGGATGAGGCATTCCAGGATGGTATCAGAGCCAAGGCTCTTACATCTTTAATACATCCAGTCGGCAGATTAATGAGAGATTAATCTGCAATTGGAGCGCATGAGTCATGGCTATACATTCCAACCCCAAGTATAAATTATCTGTTCTTTCTTAATAATTCTTCTCGTGAATCCTAAAACCCTTCCATCTTTTCATTTTTCAGTTCTTCATCATTCTTTAGACCAACTCAGATATGAAAAAAACAAGAAAATTGTAACGGTCCCGGCTCTTCTCGAGATGGTTCTAGTGGAAAGAATGCCGATCTGATGAGATTTCTTCAAAACATGATGAATAATCAACAGAAGCAAACTGAACTCCTGCGTTAGTGATTATTGACAGCACCCCGGAGCAGAGGCCAGGAACGTCTCAGATTTTAGAAGATTGTTGTCGGCTCTTCTCCGGAACCGAGAAACTCCTTGATGAAGAATAGTGGTTGATGCCACCCACCCACACACACACACAACTTCGTTACTTTGTACGTTATTTGATATAGGGTTTATTTCAAAATAAGTAAGATATCTTGAGTATAAATCTAAACCTGACTTCAACTTCCAATAAGCAAGATTTCTTGAGGGTGTTGAAAGAAAATCAAAGTGTCAAGAAAAATGTTACAATTAAATGTGACAATTCAAACAATCATTGTCCCTATTAATTACCACTGAATTATGTAACCTACTCCAAAAAAAGGAAGAAAAAAAAATTGAAACAGTAACTATAGACTAATGTCAAAATCAGCATATACACTACAAATATATATGTAGATAACATTCAAACCAAATTTCTTTAATAAAATGTGAATGAGATTATAGGACAAGAAAAACAAGAAAAAAGAGAGAAACTTACTGTAAGTCCCCAAATACAGGTATTTTTGGCCCACAACACGACCAATCCTCGCTTCCCATCGACCATTTTGGTGATGCCTATGATCATAAAACCCAACACAATTTCAACCAAAAACAAGGGGGAAAAAATCTCCAAATTTTATTTTATGCATTTTATTAACATACAAAACTAATTTTTTCAAACACATAATATTTTTTAATTAGTTAACAATGATTAATTACCTAGCAACCCCACGGTATTTGGAGCGACCTCGTGAGAATCCATTGCTTCTACGCCTAAGAGAAGCCAAATACTCTTCCTTGGACACTGTTTGCATCTCTGCATACTCTTTTGCATAATTCTCAGCCTGAATTTAGGTCACAGACAATGTTATAAAAATATTTATTTATGGCTAACCAAAAACTTTTGATTATTTAGGAAAATATAAATACTAATGCTGACAGGGGAAATTGAGTGTGGCTTGTGGGCCCCAATATTTGAGGGCTGCAAGATCATAGGTCCGAGCAGCTGCCACCTCATCATCATACCCTCCTGCTCATCATATATTTCGTAATTAGTTAATTAATTAATTTGATTTTTAAATAGTTTCATAAGTTTTCCTTTTTATTATTTTGAAGAAATTAGGAAGTGAAAATGGAGATAAAAAAACAGTTTGTTTGCATGTAAGAAGATAGGAATGCATGCAACGAAAAACTTACCAAATACACTGAAGAAAATCCATGGGGAGCACAAATGCAGATCACCGAACAGAAACAAAAAAAAAAAACACCCAGAAAAAAAGTGTGAGAAATTCAACGAATAAAGATTGAAAATTCACTACAATTTCTTCCTTTTCTCTCTTTTTTTTCATTTTGTTTTATTTTATTTACCTTGCCTTCCTTTTTTGTTCTGAATGGGGTTCCAACTCTTGTCCCAGAGGTGGGCTTCATACCTCCCTGTCCACCTATGCCTGTAAAATGAAAATGGCATGCATTGCATTGACAAAACTATATCTAATTAATGGTTTTTTAAAATAAAATTAACCATGCATGGTATCATATAATTTTTTTTTTTTTTTTTAATTTGCTGATTTTACCTGGTGACTCCTCTATAAATGGAACTCCTCTTGGGCTCAGGATTGGGAGCTCTCTTGCGTTGGGCCTCTCACTGTCAGAAGAAGGCAAAGGAAGAGGAGGAGGAGGAGGAGTTGAGAATGAGGAAGGGAAAGAAGAAGGGGGAGAAGGGGGAGATTTCCCATTTTTTCCTCTCTTTTTTTTCCTCTAGAGAAATTAACAGGAGTTGCTAATTAATTAGCAAAGAGTATATATATAAGAGAGAAAGAGAGAGAGAAAGAGGGGTTTAGTTTGTTAAGTAGAACTGATTAGTGTTTAGTTTTTTTTTAATTAAGTTTGAAGGTCACAAGGGTCCAAAGTGAGTCAGGAGGTTGGTTAGGTTAGCTTGGTGGGCAGAGCATTGGTTAGTGTGAGAGAAGCAACACTTGGCCTAAAGGCTTCTCTCATGCTCCCAATAGCACTTTGGTCTCCATTGCACTCTCCCATGGTTCTGAGAGGAGAGAGATAGAGAGGAATCTCTCTCTCTCTCTCTCTCTCTCTCTCTCTCTCTCTCTCTCATTTTGGAAAGCTTAGGATTAAGCTAACTAGACTTTAAGTGCACATACACATTGTTTTGGGTGGTGGTTTTTTTATTTTGTGAAAATAAGGGAGCATTTAGATTTTTTCAAGAAAATTTTAAGGTGCATTTTGGATATTCTTTTAATTTCTAAACCATCAAGATCCTAAAAAAAATTATGTTAGTTTCAAAATAAGGATTTGGAGATAATTCCTCTATTGTTATGATGCCTGACACACACCATGGCCTAGGCATAATAATGGCTAGATGAATTAGAGGCTAATTAGAGAATTAAAGCACGTGCGATGCACATGTCGGAAATAGATTTTGAACACATACGATGTACATGTCGGAAACAGATTTTGGACACGTGCGATGCACCCACCGGAAAACTAAAGCACGGGTGGCGAAAATAGATTTTGAACACATGTGATGCACCCGTCGGAAATAGATTTTGGGAACGTGCGATGCAGAACAAATATCCATCAAATCTTTCTTCATCTTCTCCCAATACTAGTAGTCTTTTTTCTCTTTCATAGTCATTGCATTTCTTTACGATTAAGCGAATTAGAACTCAAACACCTGCAATACCTCGGCTTAAAACAGAATTCATATATAGAAAACTCCTATGAAGAACTACTAATAGTGCACCAAAACTTTCTCTTGGTAGTGAATATATTAAAACCACACGAGATTTATGTCTTTGGAAAGTTTTTCAGATTTATTGAAATAAACTAAATTAACGATTTATATTTCTTGTTATTTATTGAAGAAATCACAAGTTTACCTTGTGCGAGCAATTAATATTAAATATGATAGCCTGGAAGAAGTGAACAATTAATATTAAATTAATCAATTTTTGTTGAACTTAAAACCTTGATTTTGTCAGCACTTAATTTATGGGTAAAACATGTTGAGATTTATAGAAATTTGGTTTCTAGATAATTAATGGTATTAGATCACATCTAATGACCTAAATTTTAATTAGATTTTGCCTTGTTTTTCAAGAGGAGATGGTGGTCCAAGAAAAATCAATTGAGTTGGAGAAGACGATGGCTTGAAGCAGAAGAAGCAAATTAAGGTGAAGCAGTTTTCTTTTCAGGTGATTGCAAATTTTTTTTCAGGAGTAGTATGAATAGGATTCAATTCCTATTCAATAAAGATTTGTTTATAAAGATTAAAATGTCTAAAATTCTTCTAGATCAAGGAAATCGACTCCTAATATGATTGATCAAGATTTTTCAAGCATCCAATGGTCAAGATCATCTCATACTCCAAATAGGAGTTGTATTGTAAAATCTTATAAATAAAAGGTTGTAATTTAGGATTTAGGTGGAGCAGAGGAACAGAAAAAAGTTGGGGTGAACAATAATGTAAGGCCTTAAAAAGCCAAGAAGTCCCTAAAAAGCCAATAAAGAGAGGAGCAAGGAGAAGGTGCATAGAGAGAAGGTATACTCTTATAAACTAGGCGAGATTCAAAGGGAAGGTGAATACTCTTGTATCATCAAGAGGAAGGTTAAATCTCTTTGTATCAAGTTCGTTAATAAATCTCTCTCAAGTTCTCTCCCCTGGGACGTAGGCCAAGTTTGGGCCGAATCATGTTAAATTGTGCGTTCTTCTTCTTATATTTTTTTAATATTCATCTTGTGTACTCGAGGTAATCGATCTCATGGCGTGCTTGAGATCATCGGTGGGGATCTCCGTATCTCCTAACTATTGGTATCATAGTAAGTATGATATTCCGGGTTATGCACGCAATAATTGGTATTCGACCATATTAATTTTGTTTTCTACAAATGGTATCAGAGCTGATGGTGTTCGTTAAAAACTCGAGTGCTCTAGATAAAGAAGAAGATGTCAGGTCGATGAAGTTCGGCGGAGGCATCAAGAGGAAGAAGATAACAATAAAATTCAGATTTGTTCTAAGGTAAAGATCGATGACTTTTGGAGTATATTGATCAAGGTGGAGTCGTCAAAGCTCAGTGACGCTTACATCTGAACACGGTAGCCGCGAAGGCGATGATCGGACCATCACCAATGGCGGACAACAAGACGAGCTCGACGAGCTCACGGAGGCATCACACAAGGCATCCCATGGAGGATTGCTGCGGCAGCAAGTCAAAGAAAAAAAATAGTGGAGGGTGACGAAGATGATCAACAGACAAGATTGATTGGAAGGTAGATCGTGCAATCGTAATCGGATTCGGACAATCAAGGTGTCGAACCCTATGTTTTTCGGTGTTTTGGATGCAACGGTGGATGCAGATTGAGAAGATTCCAAGGTTTGGTGTAGGTTCGTACAGTCAGTGAAGAAATCAACGGAGATCACGATCAAAGTTATGACGGACTAGTCGTGACACAGTGAGATTATTGCAGGTATTGGTGGATCTATCAGGTTTGAAGATCATCAATAGCATGGCAGTAGATCTGGTAAACATCAATGCGGTAGTGGATGGCAACCCTGATTGATGGAAGGAAGACCATGACAGTGTGTGGCGGTAAGGCTCGATAAGACCGTGGCAGTTATGTGAAGATGGTGAGTCTCAAGAATAAAACATCAATGGAAGGTGGACCATCATCAAATGATCGGTAGAAGACCATAACACGACAAGCCCTTGACAGTGTTCGTGTAAAATTGGTAAGATCATGACAAAATTATAGGAGATTGCCTCAAGACCGGCGGGGCCCCCATGGTCGGGAAGGCGTCACAAAGCGAAATTTGCCGGTGGCGGCGATGATGTAATGCAAGCTAAGAAAAAGAAACTAGGTCAAGGAGTTTCAATGAAAAGCTTGAAGGGAGCTCACTTCGAGGTGGAGCTTCAAGGAAAATTACAATGGGTCTAAGTGTTGCAGAACGACTAATGTAATATCGTTATTTTGTAATATATGATTTAATAATAATGATAGTATTTTAATACATATACAGGTATTTTGTATTATGAAATTTATTATTTTTTATGAGTATGTAATTGCTACTAACATCTTAAATATTTAATGGATTTGCTATTCAATTTTTATTTAGTGATTAATTTATTTTATATGTGTGTATAAATGCATTTGTATACGTATAATGTATTTATATTCGTGATTTGTGTGTATACTAGTACATGGGTGGTTATAAGTGTATGTATGTGTTATACCTTATTATTATCATTATTAATATTATTATTTAAATAATTTATGATGAGTTTACTTGTTATTTGTTAACCTTCAAAATTATTGTCAGTATTATTATTAACATTCTTATAATTATTATTGTATGTATTGATATAAGCCTTGCCCTCTCTCTTCCCTTTCATTTTCTTTTTATTTCTATTTTCATCTTATTATTTTCCCAAGACCCCGAACTCGTTAACCCACAACCCAATTCCTATAATCCTAAATTACCCAAATCCAAATCCCGAGTTCTCCCTAAATCTATCCTATAATCTTAACTTTTAAATCAATCCTAACTAACCTATATCCTAATCATAACTAATCAAATCAAATTATAATCCTACTAAATTCTACTCCAAAATCCCCATCATTTTCCTTCTTTTCCCCTACAATGCTGCCCCCCCAAGGTCGAGTGCAACCCATGCCTCCCCCCCTCGGCAGCTCTCACCCCACATGGTCATGTCTCCATTGCCATATCTACCTCCTCCATGTCGAGACAGCCAAGGCCAGCTTCCTCCTTAGCGCACACCGCGCAACGAAGCTCGGAGCTGCTCCACCTTCAGCCGCAACCACAGCCGTGTGCACCCTTCTCTCCTCCACTCATGGTCGGCAATACACCAGCACCCCAACACTTCCAGCGCAGCAGCCCCATGGCCAGGCACCAAGGCAAGCCAAGCCCCCAACTCCTTGGTCCTTGAAGCATCCTCAGAGCCATCTTCCATCTCTCTGTGGGTCGCCGTTGATCGCCGTCGGTGAGCATCAACGCACCTGCATCCTTCCTGGCGAGATCCTCGAGTCGTCGACATCCTCCGCGGCCTCCGCCCCCTCCACCGGAGCCTCCGTCGGCGCGCCACAAGTCACCCCATTGCATGAGTCCCTTCTTCTCTCCCTCTCTTTATTTATATGTATGCATGCTTTGTTCCATGTATAGCCTATCGAAGTTCATTAAATTCCAGTTTATTTTATTCTTGAATGAGTGTAATTATTTCACTTCAATGTTCATAAAATACAGTCAACTCCTCGCTAGAGGCAGTGACTGTTTTTCCCTTTTTTAGGAGACTTCTCATATCTTTTGTGCTTGATCTTCTTTGCTTTGTCTCATTGGCATTGGCTATCTTCGTATTTTTATTTTGTCAATCCATTCCTATATTTCGCGACTTTCCTTTTTCTGTGAAGAAACAATTTTTTTTTCTTTTTATTTCAATGTTGTGATGTTTGTTGTCTTAGTTAACGGATAACAACTAGGCTCTGGAACTGAGAAATTGCACTGCCTGATACATGTTTGTATGCCTGATTTATGAAACAACTGCAACATTTTTCTTCGGGAGAATATTTGCATGTTCAGTTTTCATTTCTTTGCACTTATACAAAGAGGTCATGCTAGCAATTTGACATTATTAATTTTAACATAGGCCTCAGGTAGAAACTTCTCAAGCAATACAAGTAGTGAGTCATGAGTTTAATCATAGATCTGATAACTTTTACTTGATTCTGGATTGATAGACAATGAGTCATAGTCTCGTCTTTTTACTGTACCATAAATGGATAAATGTTTATACTATATGCACCTTATCCAATGTTGATGCAGCAAATTTTTTTATCCTCTGTCACATGTCTCTTTGAGTGTTAATAAATCCTCCACCTGTATTAAACAACTCATTTATGCTTATGGTCGTTATAGGTAGCTTCTGTTACTCATATGGTCTAATCATCTAGGGTAATATCTCCTAATCAGTAATACTATATTAATACTTTAATATTTTATCTGATTTTACTTACCATTTGTTAATTAACTTGATTTATAGTTATTATATCTATTAGATATACAAATTATTTTTTTGATATTAACATTTGCTTTACTTACTATTGTCATTATTACTTATTAATATTTTTAATTACTATTATTATTAGTTATTATTAGCAGTGGTGTTTGGGACTGAGATGTGTTCGATATTTGTCTACTGGATATTTTGAGTCAATTATTCAATAATTGATACTTGAACCTATTAAAGAATTTAATTAGAAAAAACAGTTGACTCGAAATTGGGACAGATCAGACTAGTGGAATAGTGAACTTTAAAGATGCGTAGTGGATTACTAGACTTGTGTTATTATACCAAGTGAGAGTTAGATGGACTACAGATGATAGATCAGATGTCTCTCTGACATTTATATTTATGGATTCGTTGTCATATCACTGTGATATTCTCGTCCTATCATATCATATATAGATTGTTTACTGTTTTGCATTCAGGATTTTTTTATAGTATACCTTAAATTGTGACTTTACTGGACCTAGTGGCTAGCCTAGCTCGTGTTGTAGATGATGGTATATTTTATATGAGTACTTATCGAACAATTATTTGGTGATTATTTTGATGGGAATTCGATTAGATATTGTGGACTCTTTAATATGATATATCTTTATAAAAGACTGGATATTGGACTTGGATCACCAGTGGTCTCGATTGTAGTGGAGTTGACTTTTGGTGAGAAATATGTGTTGTACTGGATTGGTCAGAACTAGTGGTTTAGACTTTTATACAGTTGGATTATTATTTCAGTATATGGATCTTGTAATTGATCTTTATAAAAGTGAGAATATGTGATGATCTTGATTGATTTAGTTATTCGATTATAAAGATAGAATCATTTTAAGAGTGATTTCATTTATGTCGGTGATTTATATATTAGAATTTGATAGCAGTTATTGTTTGATCTCAGTTATAGATGACCGAAAAGATTAAAGTAGATTGGTAGCGAGGAGAGAACTGATTAATTATTTATCGGACTGATGGTTTACAGTATCGGATATTCTGACATGGACTTAGTGTTTGATGTTCAAGATGACTATTGAGATTATAAGTTGATGGATCAGTTACAGATATGATATCAGTGGACGAGATTTTGATTGATTCTAGATGAGACATGTTGTATAGAATCAGTGTCTAGACCTGTTACTAGTATTATTTCATGTTACTGAAAATTACTGGGAAAGTATTGTTAGACTGTAACATTCTGTACAGTTCTATTGTTCATCGTATACACGGTTACTGATATTGTCCACTGTTCTTATTACGGTTCACCGTATATACGATTACTGTTATTGTTACTGTCACCGCATCGTCCCAGTATTCTAGTAACATGGATTTTGATTGTGAAATTGAATTAAATAATAATGTAAATAGATAATTTACACTGGGGTTGGGGCAATTGATGGAGGAGACAGTGTCTGTATTTTGGGGGACCTAGAATACAGGTTGCGCAGCCGATTTACGGTTTTACTGCAGGGTTCCGGGGGATGACTGACATCCCATCTGTTTATTGTTCCACAGTATTACTATGAGTATTATTTCACAGTAATACTATGAGTACTGTTACTGTTACTGACTACCTGGCGGTATGGCCTGGTTTAACGCCAGGCATGTGGGCCGTAGTCCCGGGTATGTACGAGACCCACCTAAAGTATGGACAATGTCTCCAACCAATCAGTTTCAATAATTTAAGACCCTGATTGACACATGTGATAAGCGTAGTATGGGATGCGTCTACTACATGTGACTATTGGTGTTCGCTGATATAATTAATAATGATAAATTGTTATTATGTATTATAATTGACTATACTCACCTGACTGAACTCATATAAGTTATGACAGACCTCTGATAAACACTGGACCCTAACATGATTTATCCTACCCACACGTGATATATATATATATATATATATATATATATATATATATATATATATATATATATATATATATATATATATATATATATATATATATATATATATATATAGGGAGCTGATCCTCTAAGAACGGTTCTCACGGATTTCTGTGAGAACTTTCACGTGGGTCGTCGGATCTGATAGATCAAATCAAATAAAACTAGATCTCTATCAGATCCGACGGCCCACCTGAAAGTTCTCACATGAATTTGTGAGAACCGTTCTTAGGGGATCAACTCACTATATATATTATATATATATATATATATATATATATATATATATATATATATAATATATATATATATAGACTTGTATCCTTTCAAAAGGATTTGATCCCGGATCCTTCCCACTCAAATTCAACCCTCCAACATTCGAATACAAGATCCACTCCGTTGAAGTTGATCTATACTATTTCAAGTATCTATAAACAAAAATTAAGTGTTTTAAATACTTTTTGCCCATCCATCAAGTAGGGGAAAAACGGACGGCCTAAATAGTGAGTTGGTTAGTTAACGGTGTAGAACATTTGAAATCTAACAAAAATTAGTTTTAGGGGTTTTTAAATGTTTAGATCATAATGAAATGGCCGGATCGAGAATTTGTATGTCTAAAGACATAGATCTAACCAACTCAATACTTTCGGCCGTCCATTTTGCGTCGCTTGATGGATGGGCAAAAAGTATTTAAAACACTTGATTTTGGTTTATAGATACTTGAAATAGTATAGATCAACTTCAACGGAGTGGATCTTGTATTCGAATGTTGGAGGGTTGATTTTGAGTGGGAAGGATCCGGGATCAAATCCTTTTGAAAGGATACAAGTCTCTATATATAATATATATATATATATATATATATATATATATATATATATATATATATATATAGACTGTGATAGACACCTGACTCGAATGGACATTTGATTTCTTTACTGTTTGACTTATTGTTTTTCTATTTATATATCATATGTTATTTCTGTCTTATTCCAGTACAGTTATGTTTTGTACACGCTGTTTATATGTACGAGCACTTCCCCTTTTCTTATGCACTCAATAGGTTGCTTCTGACGACCCAAAATTCGCACGTCCAGATACTGGATGTTTCATGTTATTGATCAGGTGTTCGTTGAGATCGTACATGTTGCGAGGAGCTGGAGTTTTCTCTTCTTGATTATCGGTATTCTGCTTTTTGATTCATGTTATTTGTCGATTCTCTCTATATTGTTTCCAGTCACCATTTCATATTCTTATTCATATGCTATCATTGTGTTAGATATTTATATGCCATATTGCAGTGATATTGATTTATTGTAGCAGATTTTATAACTTGTTCAGATTACTTTAGGTTTATCGTGTATACTTAGGGTATTCTCTCGCGTATATACGTCGCCGACTCTCGTCGCAACTCTGTTTTCACGTATTTTGAGAAGCGGGGCGTCACTACTAAAAAAAGGTGCATTCGGGTATGGCCCGAGATGGCCCAATACATGACAGTGAATCCACCAAAGGCCCGGGGAGAGGGGCAAGGTTAAAGACTTCATGTCATGGTTACAACCAAAAAAAGAATTAAGGCAGTAATTAAAAATCTCAAGTTGTTTTGCTAAAGGCTTGAAAAGCAAATCAAGATGGAGATTATTAGGATTTTTTCTTGTTTTAAGGAGGAGATGATGGTTTAAGAAAATCCAATTGAGTTGGAGAAGAGGATGGCTTCAAGCAGAAGAAGCAAATCAAGATGAAGCGGTTTCCTTTTCAGGCGATTGCGGGTTTCCTTTTCAGGAGGAGTATGAATAAGATTCAATTCCTATTTTAGTGGAGATATGTTTTTAAAGATTAAAAGGTTTAAAATCCTTCTAAATCAAGGAGATCAACTCCTAATAGGATTGATCAAGATTTTCAAGCATCCAATTACCAAGATCATTTCATAATCCAAATAGGAGTTGTATTGTAAAATTCTATAGATAAAGGTTATAACTTAGGATTAAGGGGAGCAGAAGAGCAGAAGAAAATTGTGGTGAACAACAATATAAGGTCCTAAAAAGTCAAGAAAGCCCTAAAAAGTCAAGAAAGAGAGAGGTAAGGTAAAAATACATAGAGAGTAGGTATACTCTTATAATCTAGACGTAGATTCAAGGGAAAGATGAATACGTTTGTGTCATCAAGAGGAATGTTAGATCTTTTTATATCAAGTTCGTTAATAAAGCTCTCTCAAGTTCTCTTCCCGTGGACGTATGTCAAGTTTGGGCCGAAACACGTTAAATTGTGTGTTCTTCTTCTTATATTTTTTTAATATTAATCTTGTGTGCTCAAAGTAATCGATCTCATGGCGTGCTTGATGTTGTCAGTGGGAATCTCCTTATCTCCCAACTATTTATATCATAATAAGTATGGTATCTCGAGTTATGCACGCAACAATTTGCATCCGAGTATATCAATTTCGTCTTCAACAAATTTTCATTACGGTTGTTCGTTTTTAAATTTAAGGGATAGCATTTGCATTCCAAATACTAGCGATACTAACATGGCTCATCTTTGTATTTGTTTTATAATTGTTAAATTTTTGTGAGCAACAAACATAAATAAGCGACCCCTAAAAAAACATAAATGAGTGGTTGATTTATCTATTGAATATTGATGATCAAAATTATGGTTACTTCTAGTTCTTGCAAACATATAAAATATTTGGTGTAGTTATTAACTTATTTATATTATAAAGCACGGCAAATGAGAATACAATGTATACAATACAGACTTTAAGCTCACACTGCATGAAATTACAAGGTAAGTCGAATCACATCATAAACACAAGACATCAAACCATGATGAGAAGACTCTTGACATCGCAGAGAAGCAGACCTCGTGATTCCATTCTGTCCGCAGCGACCAGAGAATCAAAGACCAAGCTTTCGGCTTCAGCACTCAAAATTGTAGTTATAGGCTGTGGCCGGACTCTCCAGCCTCCCCTCCGAGGTCCCTTCTCAGATTTCTTTACATACTGTCTGATGTCGTGAGCTCCGTCACTTGCC
Source organism: Agave tequilana (assembly GCA_038442645.1). NCBI lineage: Eukaryota > Viridiplantae > Streptophyta > Magnoliopsida > Asparagales > Asparagaceae > Agave > Agave tequilana. The sequence goes on along the minus strand of JAVJIF010009959.1, from coordinate 6,981 downwards.
ATTTGTCAATGATCGCTGCAGATTTCCACCCCGAGGTGTGGCATAGTCCAGTAGATTGGCATAGTCCAGTAGATCGTCATGCTCACCATTCTCTCAGCCTTGCTACTGCTGCAGCTGCTGCCAATGCTAAGCGAACACTGGGTTTGGTTATCCAACTCCTGCAAGCAGAACAACGATCTAATCTTTATCCCGGAGATCGAAGCTATCTAGAGTGGATCTTTGTTTCAGAGACTGAAGCCTCCGAATAGCTGAGCAACTCCGACTCTGGGTTGAGGATTCGAATGGGTCTCGGAGAAGGACCTGAGACCCTTCATGGGACCACGTTGGTCCCGTTGTGGAGGAATGGTCATTCGCCGCTTGAGGTATCTCTGAGGCTGCAGGGCACGGTCGTGAGAAATTGACCACTACAATAATAAAGAGTGGAACCAAGGAAGACAGCCTAGAACCGTAAGTTAAACATGCACATTTGCTCACTGCTAGGTATCCAAATGCTGAATATCCAGCAGAATATGCCTCTTATGTTGGTTAGTTTCTTTTGTTTTCTCTGACCCAACCATTCACCACCCGAGCCATACTTCAGCAGTGACTAAATTTAAGAGTCTACAAACTTAAAATTCCTATTATGTATTTACCGGTGCTTAAAAAGGCAACGTGCGAAGCCTCATGGTGCAAGGCGTAATCCTAAGAGCTTTCCATCGTTGTTGTTTTTAAATTCATAAATATTAACTAGTACTCTGCCGTTGGGCAGTGGAAACCGACCGAGGGCGGTGACGGTGGTGAGAGAGAGTGAGGAGGGTGGAGAGGGGAGAGGAGGGAAAGGTGGAGAGCGGAAGAGGAAAGAGGGGAGCGGGCGGGCGACGGATCAAAGCAAGAGAGGAAGGAGAAGAGTGAGAAAGAGAGAAGACATGAACGTGAACAACACGGTGGGGGATAAGGAGATGGGGGAGGTGGTGGCTGCTTCTCACGCCGACGTCGACATGAACGTGAATACCACGGTGGGGGTGAATGGTCATGAAACCTCTGTCAAACATCGAATGGCGCGGCCCGAGAAGAGGGGGGTGATTCGGGTTTGGCTTGTTGGGTTGGGATAGCGGGGCGGACGCGACTACTAAATGAATTCGCAGAAAACTAATTATACAGAGGCGGGTGGAGAGGAAGCAGATCTCAGGGCCTTAAGGAGTTTAGACAACGGAGTGTCTTGGAGTGGAGAGTTTTATTGTACTTTTGTACCTTAGTTCTCCAAGCACCTGCGCGTGCAAAGTTTCTATACTTCTGAGGAACTTGGGTTCTTATACATGTTTTTGGGAGTATTTTCATTAATTTTTTTTTTTAAATGAAACGCAGGAGACCGCATAGACATAGGTTCACCGTTTTTTCCTCAAAAAATATTACTCTTTCATTTAGAGTTTTACCGTAGGCTTATTCCTCAAAAAATGAAACGCAGGATTGCTCAAGTATCATATACACTCACACACAGATTTATATAAGTTTTCATAAAAGAATTAAAAAGAGTTTTCATTTTGGAAAAAATACCGTTTGATTTTTGGACTTTCAAGTATACATGTGTTTTTATCAAAACTTTATTTAGAGCTTAATGTCAAAAACATAGATATTTCATCATATATGTGTAGTGGATCATATCCATACACACTAAGCTTTAAAAGTATTTAGAATATCTTGTTTTTGTATTTGGAGAAGTTTTGAAAAATCAATTTGGAAAAATACAGATTTTGTTTTAAGCCAAAATTTCTAAGTCACAAATAAAATTCAAAATGTTTGTAACATGTTTTGATTTTACTCAAACATGTTTGTATATCAAAGTATATTACTAAACTTATTTTTGTAGATTTTTAGAGAATTTATGAGATTTTATTGAAGGAAAAATAACAAATTTTTAATCCTAAAAATACTGTTTTTGGCCTTCTGCCGGTCGACCGCACAGTCGACCGAGCCAGAGGCCGGTCGACCGACGTGCACAAAACGTGCACGGCCAGGGCCGGTCGACCGTGCGGTCGACCGCCAGAGAGCCTTTGCTCTCTGGAAAAGGCCCGGTCGACCGGGCGGTCGACCGCTAGGCCATTGCCCTGAAGGCGGTCGACCGGGAAGTCGACCGACAGCAGCGTCAGCTGCTGATTTGGACCCCAACGGCTAGTTTTTGGATGCCTATAAATTAGGGTTCCTATGAAACTGTTTTCTATAAGATTTCAAGTGGGTTTTCAAGCTAGTTTTTGATACATCTTTTAGTGTTTATCTCCACTTGTTTAAGAGCCAAAATTGCCATATCAAAAGGAGAGATTTCAAAAGTGTTTTGTAAAAGAGTTTTCTTTGAGTTTTTCACCGCCAAATCAGTCCTTGCTTTTCTCAAACATACTTGAGTTATCCATTGTTATATCAATCCTATAGTGATCTTTGTTGTGAGAGGATTTTAGGTGATCAAACTGTTGTGATCACCAAAGTGTTCTACTTTGTATTTGAGGAGGCGGACTTGCGGGTTTGCGTTGTTTCGAGTTCTAGTGAGAACTCGGTTTAGAGGTGCGGCCTCGGCAAGCTAGTGTTCTTGCGGTGTGTTTGTCTTGGGAGCAAGTGAGGGGACTAGTGAGTCCAAGAGTTCTAATGTGAACTCCTTGTAGGTGTTACGGCACCGAGTGATCCAGTGGGATCGTTTTTAGTGAAAATCCTTCATAATGTTGAAGGCGGGGACGTAGAGCAAGGGTGCTCAACCTCGAAACAAATCTCTCGTGTTTGCGATGCTCTCTCTCTCTCACTTGTGTTTATATCTTGCATGCTTAAATTGCTTTCATCCTTATATGCTTGATATATTGTGCTCTATTGATTATATGCTGGGTTTGTTTGCTCACACTTGTATTCAACCAAGAGAGCCGCGGCGTCTCAACTCTTATCTAGAGCAATCTTGAGGAGATAATCCAGAGCCCTTCACGGGGAATCGGCTACACTCTTGTGTTATACTTGGTGTGTTGTGCTTAAGAATTTTTAGTTTGCATAAATAGTTTTAATTTCATATTAATTCATCATTAGATTAGCTAGTCACCTATTCACCCCCTCTAGGTGATTTCAATTGATATCATAGCCAAGTGCTCTTAATTTGGGTCTTACAACCTAGAGTTAAAGATCCTTAATTTTAGCTAATCACAATATTTGTACACACACACACATGAATTTCATGTCACCTCACACTTTGATATTCTTAACATCCAAACTTGAAAACTTAAGATGTCCTTGTACCTCAAAGCCCTAGACATTCATGTTTATTTTACCACTATTAAAGATTCTTATTGTTTAAATGGCAAAAATATTGAGGCTAATGCAAAAGCCATCCATGCTTTAAAGAGTACCCTAAATGATGAATATTTATCTAGGCTTGCAAATCTTGATTCGGCTTTTGTAATATGGGGCACTATTGTCTCCCTTGGCGAACAAGAACAATACTATGCGGGAGTGACTCGGATGTTGAAGTGAGGCTTCTAACGTATGCTACATGGTCCAAGGAGATAACCCCTTGACGTTAACTCCGAATCCGAGCTTAATGAGGGTGTTGACATGTCTTATAATGAGCTTGAATCATTTGTCAACAACTTCTTGAAAAATATGAATTGCTTAAAAAGGATAATAATAAATTAAAAAAGAACAACACTTCTTTGTTAAAAGAAAATAACTCTTTTAAAAATAAATTGGAATGCATTTAAAAAAAATGATTTCTTGAAAAATGAGAATATTTTCTTGTCTCCAAGCTAAATGATCTTTGTGAAGGAAATACTTCTTTGAAAAATAAAATTGTTTTGGTGGAAAAAGAAAAAGAAATCATTTTGGAAGAAAATAACTCTTTAAAAAGAAAATTTGTTTCGAAAGAAATAGAAAATGTTCCTAAAGAGAAAAAGATTATTGATCATGCATTTCATGCTACTACATTGATAAAAATGAGATTAAATTTTTGAAAAATAGAATAGATTGTTTGAGCTCAACTTTGAGCAATTGTGCATTTAATCATAAAAGATTGGAAACCTTTTTTCAAAAGAAACAAGCTCCACATGTTCATGCACATCACGACAACATGCATATGCACACTTTGCACGTCATGATCACACTCATAGCTAGAGTGTACAAGTGTACACATTGCGGCCACAAAGGCCATTTGGCAAAATTTGCTATTATAGAATTAATTCTTTATATTTTGCTAATAAGAATGTTTGGGTTCCAGATAAGACTAACCCCCGTGGACCAAAAAGAAAATGGGTACCAAAAGTCCCCACCTCTTGTGTTTGATGTAGGTGTGGGCTCTCACATGACGTGAGAGATTTTGTGCCTTGGTGGTGGATGCATGGGCTTGATGGACACTACAAATTAATGCACCGCCATCAAGGTAGTTTTGATGGGAAGACCACCATATTTTAGAAATTTGGAGTATAGTTCTTATAGTTTAGTAACTATCTCTAAACTCTTATTTTATTTACATGCTTTTACATTTATAATTTTTAGCATGTTCATATTTTGTGTTTATGCTTATTGTGGTAAATACTTATTTAGATATAGTTTTTGTCAAGACTTGTGTATATACTTGTACAAGTAGTGAGAAACATTTGATTCCTATATGTTTGCACTTTATGCTCATTTGTACTAATTACATGTATATGTATAACCTAATTTTGATGATTTTCTCATTTACACTTGTTTTGCCTATTCTTGTGTATGTTTTACTTCATGTATATGCTATATTTGTTTAAAGCTAATAATATACATGTATACCCTTGAGTCACTTGCCTTCATGCAAATTACTCTTTGGACTCATTTATGTTTAGGATGTGTATGTATATTATTAGCTTTGGATAGATCATACATATGCCTTGAAGTCTAACTTTTAAAGAAAATTGAATTTATATGATTGATGTTTTGAACCTTATTGACCATTTTCATGAATATGCTATTCACATGACGCTTGTATACTCACACTATTTCTTTGTTTATTCATGACTTTGTTTCATGAGCACTTTTATGAGCCTTATAGATCATGAGTGTCAACTCTTGTGTATTGGTATGCTTCATGAGATCTATATGTTGTTTTCAATTTGAAGGATCTTTAATTAGTTTTTCAACAACTAGTTTAAACTAGTATTTATTCTTCATTTGGTAGTGTTTTCAATGTACAATATTTTCAAATCTATTTTTGAAAACTTCTACCCTAAAAGGGCGGATAGATGGGTGACCATGCTTGTATGCCTTATTGAAAACCTTTTATCATGTGCATGAATAGGGCGGTTATTTATGAGTTATATACTTGATCCTCATTGTATTTTCAATTAGTATCACAATTGATATTATTTTGTATGCTCATTTATTTTCCTATATATGTATGCTTTAAATTTTCAAATAATATCAATTTCTATTGGTATTTTCAATTTCATACATATATATAATTTGATTGTGCTTGATTTACTATAGCCTTACTTGTTTAAAGCACAAATTATGTTTATACTAAGCTTGTCTTATATCTTAATTTCAATTGGTATCTCAATTGTATTTTAATAAGCTTATGCATTATTTTCAATTGGTATTTAAATTGGTATCAAAATATACTTCATATTGTACCATTTATTTGATATTAAAAATTACAATATACTTCAATTGATATCAATATGTTTCAATTTCAATTAGGTTTCGGTTTCAATTGGTATCAAAAATGTTTTACCTTTTATTTGGTATCAAAATTTATCATATATTTCAATTGGTATAAAATATTTTCTTTCATTGGTATCAAAATTTACAAATGTTTCAATTTCAATTGGTATACATATTTCCAATTTCATATGGTATCAATATCTTGTGATATCTTAAAAAAATTTGTTTATGTACAAATGGTATCTCAAAATTTGTTTAAACAAATTTGTGTTAAAATATTTTGATATGTATTGCCTATATGTAAGGGGAGCTTAACATCTCTTCTATATATAGATTCATTTTGAGTGTCTCTTATTTTGAGGAGTTTGACATCTCTTCTTTATGTGATGCACATGTGCAGGGGAGCTTAACATCTCCACTTATGCATTGTATATTATGCGTTATGTGAGTTAGGGCTTGTTATCCCTTCTTCATGTAATGCATGTATGCAGAGAAGCTAACTAGCGTCTTCCTCTTCATGAATGTATATCGCATATATATCTTTTCTTGATTTGTTTTTCACCCTTGTTGTTGATTGATAAAAAAGGGGGAGAAAGATTTTGAATTTATATTGCATATTTTGAGTGTTTGCATATAGGAGTTTATGCTCTTGTGTTTTACAAAATGGCGAGAATGTTTTTGAAAGTTTTAAACAAAAAGGGGGAGAAGGTTTTTGAGAAAAGGGTTTTGGATGTTTGTATATTTCTCTCACCTTGTTTTATGCATATATATTTGTTTAGTTCTATCCGCTTTATTCAATATCTATTTGTTTATTGTTATGCATGAGTTAAGGGGGAGCTTCTATGAAGCTTAACTTTAATCCATGCATATATAACTCCATGAGTTTTGTCATCATCAAAAAGGGGGAGATTGTTAGCCCAAAGGCCCATCACTCTAGTTTTGATGATGATTAACTCATGTAGTTATAGTACTAATGATCTTGTGTTTAATTAGTCTCAGATATGTGATCAAGATCTTAGTAGGTGTTTAGCTTCAATAAAAGATTTCATGTCAAGTTTGGAGCTAGCACGTGTTGATTCAAGAGCTTATGCATCAAGACCACATCAAGTACTCAAGAAGAGTCTAGCTCATTGGATCATGATTTGGACCAAGTCAAGAAGGAGAAGAAGATTTTCAAGAGAAGACTTTAAAAGAAGACTTGTGTCTAGGCTTGTTTTTTAGTAAGATTTTATTTTTAGATAAAAAGTAAAGGATAGATTAGTTGGGGATTGCTCAAGTATCATATACACTCACACACAAGATTTATATGAGTTTTCATAAAAGAGTTAAAAGAGTTTTCATTTTGAAAAA